>CAUYLG010027771.1:0-86543 GCA_963573385.1 Cacajao melanocephalus | reverse complement strand
GTATTTTCCAGCTTGGATTCATTCTCTTCATCACATTCAGGTACACCTATCAAACGTAGATTAGGTCTTTTCACATAGTCCCATATTTCTTGGAGACTTCGTTCGTTCCTTTTTACCCTTTTTTCTCTAATCTTGCCTTCTCGTTTTATTCCATTGAGTTCATCTTCGACCTCTGATATCCTTTCTTCTGCTTGGTCAATTCGGCTGTTGAAACTTGTGCATGCTTCGCGAAGTTCTCGTCTTGTGTTTTTCAGCTCCGTCAATTCATTTATATTCCTCTCTAAGTTGTCCATTCTCATTAGCATTTCGTTCAATCTTCTTTCAAGGTTCTTAGTTTCTTTGCATTGGGTTAGTACATGTTCTTTTACCTCACAGAAGTTTCTTATTATCCACCTTCTGAAGCCTGATTCTGTCAGTTCATCACACTCATTCTCTGTCAGGCCTTGTTCTCTTGCTGATGAGGAGCTGCAATCCCCTGTAGGAGGAGAGGCATTCTGATTTCGGGTGTTCTCCGCCTTTTTGCACTGGTTTCTTCCCATTTTTGTGGATTTATCCACCTGTCATCTTTGTAATTGCTGACTTTCAGATTGGGTCTGAGTGGACGTCTGGCTTGTTGGTGATGAGGTTTTTTCTGTTTCTTAGTTTTCCTTCGGCAGATGCCCTTTCTCCACAGAGGTAGGCCTTCCCGGGTTCAGCTGTGCTTACTGTGAAACTCTCAGTCCTTAGCGCTTCCAATTGCTGTTCTCCTCGAGGGGATGGGACCAGCTGAGCCCGACTCAAGGGGCACCCAGTCGCATATACTCCGCACTGAGAATCGCTGCGCCATGCCGGGGCACAGGCAAAACAGCTGCGCCGGCCAAAAGAGTCACGCTGGCGACACATGTGGCTCCTCCATGGGGAATTTCCCAGTTCGTGTTCCACAGAAATTCGTCTGAAATTGCGGCGTCCACTCGCTCTCAGTGCTTTCACTGGGAGCTACAATCCTGAGCTGTTGTTAATCGGCCATCTTGGATCTCTCCGCCCGGTGATGAAGTTTTTTCTGTTTCTTAGTTTTCCTTTGGCAGACGCCCCTTCCCTGCAGAGCTGGACCTTCCTGGTTCAGCTGTGCTTACTGTGAAACTCTCAGTCCTCAGAGCTTCCAATTGCTGTTCTCCTTGTGGGGATGAGACCAGCCGAGCCGGACTCAAAGGGCACCCCGTCCTGTATACTCCGTGCCGAGAAGCGCTGTGCCGGGGCACCGGCAAAATAGCCGCGCTGGCCAAAAAAGTCGCGCTGGCGACCTGTGTGACTCCTCCGCTGGGAATCTCCTAGTCTGTGGGCAACAAAAATTCGTCTGAAAGTGCGGCGTCCACTCACTCTCTGCGCTTTCACTGGGAGCTACAATCCTGAGCTGTTGTTAATCAGCCATCTTGGATCTCTCTCTGCAGAGGATATTTTCTTTAGAAAATGCAGACAATATAGACATGGAAATGGATTAAGTGAATTCTAGAAATCTTTCTGATCCTTTGGAAAACTTTTTTATTGACATTATCTCACAAACTTCTTATTTGCTGTGAGAAAAATGACAGGCTTTAATTCTTTCACCCCATCACACACACACACATGTGCACGCGCACGGAGAAAGGAAGCTAAAACCAAACTAAATGACCAATATTTAAGATTTATATCAGTTATGAATATATTTGCCTGTAGGGCAGCAAAACATGTGACTCCAGATGGTGTGGTTTGGATTTGTGTCCTCACCTAAATCTCATATCTAATTGTAATCCCCAGTGTTGGAGGAGGTGCCTGTGGGGGTGATGGATTTCTCTCTTGCTGTCCTCATAATAGTGAGTGAGTCCTCATGAGATCTGCTTGTTTAAAAGTATGTAGCTCCTCCCACTTTGCTCTCTTCGTCCTGCTCCAGCCATGGAGGATGAACGTTTTTCCCCTTGGCTTTCCACCATGCCTTCCCTGCTAGGCTTCCTATAACAGCCTGTAGAACCGTGAGCCAATTAAACCTCTTTTCTCTATAAATTACCCAGTCTCAGGTAGTTCTTTATAGCAATGCAAGAACGGACTAATACACCAGTGATTTTTCACACAACAAGATCATTGAAGGCAAGAAGCTGTTAGTGTTGGCTCAATAACTCAGCAATGACAAGACCAGAAACCTTTGTGGCTTATTTGGCATTTATCCTTCCTCCCCATGCTCATTCCCTTGGGTTGCAAGATGGCCATTCCACCTCTTGGTGTCAACCCACATTCAAAGCTAGGAGAGAAAAGGACAAGGGGCTTTCTTCAGGTTGCAACTTTTCTTCTTTATGAGGAAAACGAAAGCTCTCTCAAAACCTCCCTCAGGCTTCTGCTAAGGGCTCCCTGGCAGAGACTTACAGTTTCTTATGCAACATTTATTTTCCCACAGTCTCCAATAAGAACCCAAGCTGATTTGGGGTGTCACTGTGCTCAGCATAATGACTACATTTTCCAGCTTTCTTTGTGTCCAGGGGTTGTCAATGACATGGCGTGGAGCTTGCTGAGTGTGGCTCTCAGGAAAGTTGCTGAGGAGTTGGCTGGAACATAGCCTTCTTGTCCTTCAGTTGTTACTCCCTGCCCCAGCTTTCTGAGTCCTGCCTGTGATGTGGCATCATGGCTGGGGCCCCAGCAGACTTTCTTGTTTCTTCTTTGGAGACGGAATTTTGCACTTGTCGCCCAGGCTGGAATGCAATGGTGTGATCTCCACTCACTGCAACCTCTGCCTCCTAGGTTCAAGCAATTCTCCTGCCTCAGCAGTTTTGAGAACAAAACTGTCCTAAAAAGTCACTTCCTGGAGATGGTCATTCATACACTGAGTTTTTAAGTCTTGTGGGTTTAGGAAATAAAAAGCTACAGAGGTTAGTGAACGAATGTTTCTGCTCTGCTCTGCTCCTGGTGCCTCTCTCTCTGTGAAGGGAGCTCTGCAGTGAGTCACATATGGCCTCTTGAATATAGCTTGTCCAACCAAGGTGAGCTATGATTATCAAGTAGCTGCGATTACAGGCACCCACCACCACATCTGGCTAATTTTTGTGTTTTTAGTAGAGACAGGGTTTCACCGTGTTGGCCAGGCTGGTCTTGAACTCCTGACCTCAGGTGATCTGCCAGCCTTGGCCTTCCAAAGCATTGGGATCACAGGCACAAGCCACTGCTCCCGGCCCAGATTTTCTCACTCAGTCACAGGCATTAGGGGATCTCCAGAGTGGTCGCTTTCACTTTGTGGCAGAACACTGAGCAGAAGTGGCTCCTTAGGCAGCCCCATTCCAAAGAGAAATAATAAGCATGTGTCTGGATGGCACATTCCCAGTTTTTTACCCACGCTCACTACCCTTGGTTGGTGAGTGAGAGGCCATAGGTGACTCACTGTGAGGCTCCCTTCACAGGGAGAGAGGTACCAGGAGCAGAGCAGAAGCATTCGTTCACTAACTGCTCTAGCTTTTTATTTTCTAAACCCACAAGACTTAAAAACTCAGCGTATGAATGAGCATCTCCAGGAAGAAAATCAGTGGCTTTTTTGGACAGTTTTGTTCTCAGTACTGTCCCTTTGTGTATCCTCCTAGGATCATGGGTGGACAGTTTATTATTTAACTTCAAAGGCGTCTGAAATGAACCAGAACAAATCGTTAATCAAATTAACTCTAAACCCACATTCTAAGGCAGAAAATCCATTCCGTATTCCGTATTCTATTCCCTGCTCTTTTGGAAACCCAAACCGTGTCCAGCCATGTCCTCAAACAGACTTTCAAAGTTCTGCCGTGAGACTGCAAGACAACACTATCACACTTTAATGACAGCATGTCAGCAAAGGGATGTCTTACATATGGATATAACGTCCCTTCCATGAGCACATTTGAAGGGCATAATTAAAGCTGATAGATTCGTTTCCCTTGCCCTGATAAGTGAAAAGCCAAGAAACTAAAAGCCAAAAGTCCCGTTTCCCCAACCACTTACTCTGCTCTGCCTCAGCTAGAGGGGCTTCAGGCAAGGTTGGGACAGCCTCAGCAGCTGGAAGCCGACTTGTCTCTTACTAAACTCAGTCCTTTAAAGCCTTAGAAACTACATTAGTTTTACATCAGCTTTTTGATGTACTTACTTATTAAAGAGGACAAAATGCTAATACTAATAGTAATATCTAGTCACTAATTCTGTTCTAGACATTTTTCTATGTATTATGCTATTTAACTACAGCTACATTAACTCTTTCTATAGTGTTATTCTCCTTTTCAATGAAAAAAACTTGGAGCCTGGAAATTAAGGAATTCACCTAAGATGCTACAGCTGGTTTAGGAAGAAGCCAAGACCTAAATGCAGGCAGCTCAGATGTCCACTCTTCTGCTGACACCTCCAAATTTAGAAGCAAGAATCCTCAAGTTAGAGAAGTTAATCCAGACAAAATCATTTTCTGAGAACTCCATTCTCAGTGTTGTCAAAGACCAGGGAAAACGCTCAACAGTTTCTAAAGAAAAGAAGGTCAGTGGAGGAAACAATTTCAATTTTCGCCCTTTTCATACATCCCAGTTGTTTAGAGTCCAAACTGGTAAATTTAAACTGAGTTGGAAGAAATTACTCATCAAGTGGTTAATTTTGGTCCAGTGCCTTAACCATGACAGAGGTTGGGACAGGAAGACCCCCATGCATGCCATTTTTCTCTCTCAGGGAAAGTAGCATTTGAGGCATGGCTACGTTTATGTAAAGTTGAGCAATTTGCCACAGCGACCACCAAGTAACCAGGTCTTACCGGAAGTGCATTTATTACTATTTTGCATATTCCCTAGGTCTCCATTGTCATTTTCTTTTGGAAGCCCATGGTTTGGGGCATAATGCTGACCTGGAGGTGGGCTTTACTCAGTGGTCTGGCCTCGTTGGGGTGTCTCTGGTCACTCGTCACATGCTGCTGCCACTCCCCTCTGTGTGGAGTTAAGTCTGTGAATCCCACTTCCTGAGCGACAGGTTTTCCTCATCTCCTCTCTTTCATTTCCGCTGGAGGATAAATGGCTCAGCAGCTGCTGCAGATGATTTCAAAGTTCTGGAGTATAACGAGGACCAAATTTTCTGCTGTGTTGCTTCAATAACCCAGGCTCTAAGTAGCACTTCCTTCTGCTACGCCTTTTCTTGCAGGAGTGGGAGACAGCTCTGCTGTTTCTCTTTTCTTTTTTCAACAAATCCACTGTTTTTATAATGCTTTAACTTACTGCTTTAATCCATCCCTTTCTTTCTCTAAAACTCACAGGTCCATCTTAGCATAGAAAGTACCTGAATGCCCCTAAGATGACTACACTTCCTTGAAATTCATTCAGCAACTCTTCAAGTATTTTAAAACTATAGCCTTTGGACAAGCTATGTATATTCAAGGCTATCTATTCGCCATTTGCTCCTTGGACCAGAAAACAGGATAGAATACGGGCAGCAGATTTAGCCCTTTCCACCAAGGTTTGACATGAATAATCTAAAGGCAAGTTCTCGCTTGTGTCTTCAGCTGCCTTAAAATGTAAAGGCAATAATTATTCTTTTTTGCCCACCAATGCCTTCACAGGCTGAGTATGGAATTGTTCTCTTTATTCTAAAATGGAATCCTTACCTTAGCCACAACTGCTTAGAAAAATCATACCTCCTAGTTTAAGGTCAAGCTGTGGTGACCAACACCCCACAGCACGTGGTATTTCTCCTGCGGCATTTGTACTATTTTCCAAAGCTCCAGTGCTTACAGCTCTGTCTCTATAGAAACAGCAGCTCACTGTGGACAAAGTTGCCATAAGCTGATGTGAACCACCAAGGTGAAAAATCCCATATGGCTGTGCCTAAAGCCTATAGCTATATACCTTGGTAAGGTCAGCTGAATGCTAAATAAATACCGAGTTGTAAGCAAGAGCTGTGCGGCTCAAGGTAGCCTCTCTAGGTTGTCAAGGGCAAAGCTATGTGCTCATTGAAGTCTAAATTCCTGCGTCCTGGCTTAAAGTAGACTCACCATGTGGTGTTTCAGTTTCATTCTCAGATTTCGGGCCCAGCATGATGGATGCTAGACATAGTATTTTCTCCCCTGTCCAATTGAGAATCAATTAAACCAATTGAGAGAGGATAAAAAGCATCTGTAGGAAACATGTACTAGTTTTGAGAAGCTATTATTTATAATATGGCATAAATCTGTGGCCTTCTAATAACGAATTAGACCAACTTGTACCTTTACAAATCATGCTGGTCCACTGTAGTTCCCACCCCTAACTCAAAAGCAGCAGACCTCTGTCACCATGTGGCAGGGAGTAGTGGAAATTCCTGGCTGCTACAAACAGCCACAACTCAAAGAAAAAAGAAAGAGGGAGGGGTTGGAGCACACACCTTCCTTATGTCCCAGACTCACCAATTAAATGAAGGGACTTTTCCTTTTTTGGGAAGGAGTGAGTGTTACACCAAGGAAACCCCTTCCCAGGGGAAGGAAATATTAGGCTCACATAATTAGGTAACGTGTGCAAGATGGTAGCATTAAGTAGTATTTATGCTGGAATCTGGATCTGGGTGGAACAACCCCAAAGCCGCTGCACATCAATGTCTCTAAGAAATAGCTAATCACCATCTCATTTGTTCAGCTCTGATTCTTGCACATACCACTCTTACTACATCTGTTATGGCACTCTGCTGTAGCTATTCCTGACATGACTAACCATCTACCATGAAGAGACTGTGGCTTTATCATCTTGGCATCTCCAACTTCTGCCATCGTGCATGACACAGTAAGAATTCAATACAGGCTTGTTGAGCCCAACTAGATGGAACTATTATCTTTAGAAGAAACTCATGATTGTTCTGTTCTTGCAATCACGGCATAACAAATTATCCCCCAAAGTAGAAACTTAAAACAACCATTCTATTTTCCTTATGATTTTGTGAGTCAGTAATTCTGGAAGAGGTAGGTGAGGCTGTTCTTGCTTGAAGTCTCCTGTGTAATTGTGGTCAGATGTCAACTACAGTCATTTGAGGGCTTGACCGTGATGGCCATCCAAGATGGCGCTCTCATGTGGCTGGCAGCTGATACTCTGTAGGACGGCAGGAACTCAGCTGGGACTGTCAACAGAACTGCTGCCTCTTCAGCCTGATGTTCTCTGCACAGTCAGACATCATCCATGATGGCTGGTCTTCCCCAGCAAGCATCTCAAGAGAACCAGGAGGAAACTACAGGGCTTTTTCTGACCTGGTACTGAAAAGTCACACGACCTCGGAAGTCATTTCCACTGCGTTTTATGGATATGAGTTAGTCACTAAGATCAGCCCGGATTCAAGACGAGAAGAGATAGCCCCTACCTTTCAATGAGAGCAATGTCAACAAATTTGTGAACAAGGTCTGAAATGCCCCCATGACCTTTCCCATCAATTTTACTGCCTTCTCTCTCCCCTCGCCCACTTATAGGAAGTCCATAATTTATATCCTTTGTGTTCCATTCCTCTTTGAACTGAAAAATTAACTATTTCTTAACTAATTCAGTGAACACTGACAAATGAATATATTGCCTCACTAAAACAAAATATTAGAGAGGACTTTCAGAACTGAAAGAACAGCTTGAATAGTTCTTAATTCTTGAGAACAATGCTTTGTGAAGAATATGTGTTTGAAAAGACCAGGCTTCTGGCAGGACTGACATCACACAGGATGTGACTAACTACATGCAGAAAGGTCAGAACATGGGAATTATGTCCTAAGTACACAGAATTATACAAACTCGGGTCCTAGAATATCAAATGCAACTGAACCATAGCCAGCTTTAACGGTGATAGAATTTATCAGTTATTTTAGTGCAGTCACGCAGACCTAGGAAGGTACTACTTATCTCAAATGGTGTGTGATATTCTCAAAAAACACATTTGGACTTGAAAAATATACGGTCTGTGGTACTTTTCAGAGGAGAAAACTCTAGGGAGGGGATACAGTAAAAAAATGATATTTGAGATCACTTTGATGGTTTATTTAGGTTGTTTGCTGATCAGGAGCAAAGGAGATTAAGATCACATTCAGTGAAAGGAGCAAGATGCTATTTTGGAAAGTAGAAAAAGTAACATTGCAATACAAAACCGCTGTCTATAAACTTTCCATTTTTGGCAATGTGTCAGAGATTACATCTATATAAAATTTCCTAGTAGAAAACTAATAAAAGTATACAAAACATCTGTTTTGGGGATTTTTTTTTTTTTTTGAGACACAGTCTCTCTGTCACCCAGGCTGAAATGAATGGCGAGATTTCAGCTCACTACAACCTCCACATCCCAGGTTCAAGCAATTCTTGTTTCTTGTGCCTCAGCCTCCCAAGTAGCTGGGATTACAGGCATGTCCCACCATGCTCTGCTAATTTTTATATTTTTAGTAGAGACCAGCTTTCACCATCTGGGCCAGGCTGGTCTTGAACTCCTGGTCTCAAGTGATCTGCCCACTGTGGCCACCCAAAGTGCTGGGATTATAGGTATGAGCCACCATGCCCAGCCTTGTTTTGGGGAAACATTTTTGGTTGAAATATAATATATATGCAGAAAAGTTCACAAACTAAATCTATTGCTCTAAAACTTTTACAATTGGTATTTTGAATATAATACTGTGATTAAGAACATGATTGACATCCCTGAAGCCTCTCTCATGCCTCTTTCAAGCTGCTATTCCCCCGAAAGTTTGCCACCATTCTGACTTGTGCAGCCAGAGGTCAATTTTACTTGCTTTTGACCTTTATATGTGAGAATGTTATAGTATAAGCCCTACTATGTTTGGCTTCTTTTGTACATGTTGTGAAGTACAACGTTAATTTATCTATTTTCACTGCTGTATAATATTGCATTGAATGAACATGCTTCCCATTATTTTTTCATACCATTGTTGATAGACTTTTGGATTCTTTTGAATTTAGGACAATGGTTTTCAACAGGGGATGATTTTTCGCCCCCCCAGGGGATATTGGGCAACGTCTGGAAACATGTAGGCTTGTAATGAGTCGGGGAGGCTACTGGAACCCAGTGAACAGAGGCCAGGACAATGCTAATCATCCTATAAAGCACCAGGAAATCCCCCACAACAAAAAATTATTCAATTCAATGTGTCAATAGCGCTGCGGTCGAGAAACCTAGTTTAGGACAATTACAGTAATCCTACCACAAACAGTTATAAGTGTGTTTTTTGTGAATTATATATGCATTTCTCTTGGATGCATACTTAGAAATATAATTTCTGGGTAACAGAATAGGCACGTTTCAATTTAGAATATGTGGTCAAACAGTTTTCCAAAAAGATTTTATCAATTTACACTCACCACCGCCAGTATAGGAGAGTTTCATTTGCCCTACATCCATCCTCCCCAATATATAACTTCTTCAGTCTTTAATTTTAACATGCTGGTGGTTGTCTAGTCATATCTCTTTGTGCTTTAATTTTCATTTTCATGATGACAAACAACGATGAACACTTTTTCGTATGATTACTAGCCATTTAAATATCTCCTTTTGTGAAATGCCTATTCAAGTGTTTAGCCCAATTTTCTGCAGAATTGTTTGATGTTTGCTTATTAATTTGCAGAATTTCTTTACACATTTTCTGTATGTGTCCAGACCCAAGACTTCTTTCTCCCCATCACAATGTGTCCATGGATATGCAACCTGGAAGTGCAAGGAGCTCCCACCTTTTAGGGTAAAAATTTGAGCACTGGGGGATAGGAATTGATGGATTAATGGTTACCCTTTTTATCCCACCACGGACAAACATCCTGAAAGCATGTTATATGTTTACACAGCCAGCCCTATTGAATTGAACAACCAGTCGCCTATATCAGAGGCCAATTCAATAATTTGTCCTTAAACTCCAAAATGAAACCTCTTTCTAGACTGCTGATGAATGATCACTCAGATTCAGAGTTTAGTATACCACAAAACTACAGGTGCTGTTTTTGAGCTGATCTTGATTGATCATTTAAGTAACAAAGTTCTTGTCTCTCTGAGAAGAGGTCTCAAGAAATCCAACTACATCACAGCCTTTGAGGGAATATAATATTAATGTTCAGAAGGAATGGATGCTAGTGATTATCTTGCCCGTCTGCAGTGTTCATGTCAGAAGGTATCTTAGACCTGTCTGCCTCTTGAACTCAGCTTATCTTGGGTTGAATTACTCTAAAAATCACACAGTATTTTGTACATGAAGAGCCCAACTTGATTCACCTCTAATTTCCATGCATTAATAGATAACTTTAAGTATATATTTGCTATTGTATAACACTGTGCTAAAACCATTATATATAGATCAGCAAATCCTCACACACAAAATAATAAGTCTATTATTAGCCCCATTTGACATGTGAGAAAATTGCAGATAGCAGTTTAATAACTCACCCAGGATTACTACAAAAACACATTTGTGGATTTTTGGCTCAAAAAATCCTGCTTGATGAACTGCAAAGTCCCACTGCTTCACTTTGATCATAGTTCTCAATCCAAACGTGACATAATTTCAAGCGTATGGATATGGCCATGGCGTTGTTCCTTAACGCTGCTTCTCAGTGTTTTCACATTGACGAGGAGGAGGAAGAAGAAGAAAAAGAGAAGGACAATGAATCAGCTAGTTTGGCTTCTCTTATAAAATACAAAGTAGGGAAATCTCTGGGGGGAAAATGTCATCCAGTCCACCTTGAGTGGAACAGATGGCTCAAGCTTACAAGGAGCTAGGCAAACACAACTAGGAAACCCGAGTCCCTACTAAGCATACAGTGGGCTAATAAAAGAAAACAAACATTTAGTAATCAGCACTGAATGTGATAACAAGGAAAAGAACCACAGCTATAATCACAGGGCTTTAAGTGAACCAGGGAAAGCATAAAAGGAATCTTACCCATATAACACCCTGGTTGCCTTCCTATTTTCTCATCCTGAGAATGCTTAATCTCTGCTTTATTACTAGTGACTAACTTGATGGAGGCAGAGATTAAAGTGAAAGTGCCGGTGGGCTTTGGGGCTGCAAATACTTGAGTTTAAAATTTGACTTTGCCATTTACCAGCTGTATGTCTTTGGGGACATTGCTTGATCTCTGAAGCTCAATTTTCTCATCAAGAAAATGAGATTGATAGAAGAGCCTCTTTCAGGGATTATGTGAATGTAGGTGTCTGGGATGGGTTTTCTGGCAAATATGATGAGATGGCAATTTGCACGTAAGAGCTTTATTGAGCTGTTCTCAATATTGACACCTGCAAGAGGAGGGGAAAATTAAGGCTTGTTATGGAGTTACATCTGATGCTGTAAGAGCGCTGGAGATGAAATGACCCCTCAGGGGTAACCTGCCTATGGCCAGGCCTTTATGCTTTTCCCCCGGCCCAGACTTTGGATGTGAGCTGCTTCCAGGGAGGCCATGTGATCTTGGGCTGGGTGGCTCTCCTTAGTTTAAGCAGACTCCCTGAGAGCTGATTCCCCAAGAGCTGATTCCCCAAGGGCTTGGGAAATGAGTGCTTCAGCTGTGAAGGGGGATCTAGGCAGTGCTCCGTAGTGTTCACTCCAGCAGGTATCCCTCCCGCCCCATGATTCAGTAGATACCGCCTCACCTTACTTCTCCTTCTCAGAGCCTCGTTGTGCTTTTCCTTAAGATGTGCTTGGACTTCAAGCTGCCATTGTCCGGTCCACCCTCAGCTTCCTCTGTCTTCCCAGTCCTAGCCCCAGCTTCCTTCCCTGCTATCCTTTCAGGCAAGACACGGCCACTTAGTTCAGAGACTTTGAGAGTTTCCTGAGAGCTACCAGCTCTTCAAGCTCAGGTTCTAGAGTTATTTATCTTGGATGTCTTTGTCTTTGTTCGTCTCTGCTTAGTGTAGATACTGAAGCTTAATATCCAAATGTGAATCTGGCTAAATCCGAGAGTATGAAAAACTGCCAATAGCCAGACAGCTCAGGTAGAAGCCTGCAAATCAAACCCCACTGAAAGCATTGGTATGGAAGTCAGGGCTTTTGCCATGATGGGGTAGAAAGAACGAGTGACCTGGGTGGGAATAATTA
The DNA here is from genome assembly GCA_963573385.1 of Cacajao melanocephalus. Taxonomy (NCBI): domain Eukaryota; kingdom Metazoa; phylum Chordata; class Mammalia; order Primates; family Pitheciidae; genus Cacajao; species Cacajao melanocephalus. The sequence continues at coordinate 74,536 of CAUYLG010027771.1, read as the reverse complement.
TCTAGCTGCTATACAGTGCTTCCAACATAGCCTGGAGGATGATTGCATTTTATTTTGTATGATATGCAAACCCTTCTAAAGCATCAGTGCTGGCTTTGATTGGTAGCAGCTAGTATTTATTGAGCCCTAGTCATGGGTCACATGCTGGGCTCAGTGGTCCATGTGGATTATCTCACCTTGTTCTCACTGCCACCCAATGAGGTTCCCATGAGGAGGGCTGTGTTTTCTCCATTTTGTAACTGAGAAAACTGAAGCTTTGAAATGATTTATTTATTGAGGGTCAACGAGCTTTGAATCCAGGCAGTCTGACTCTTAACATCTCTGCATCAATTATGGTCTAAGGCATTGCGAGAGGCGCAGAATCCATTACCTGCTCCCTCAGACCCAGGAATGACCCCTTTGTGTTAAGGAGGAGCCATGTGGTTTGTAGTGGATTGAGTAATATACGCCTAAATTTATGTTCACCTGAAACCTTAGAGTGTGATCTAATTGGAAATAGGGTATTTGCCGATATGATTCAAGATGAAATCATCCAGGATTTAGGGTGAGCCCCCAATCCAGTGAGTGGTGTTCTTATAAGATTAGTAGAGGAAGCAGAGGACACAATAGACAGAAGGGAAGGGCATGTGAAGACAAAGGCAGAGACTGGAGTGATGCAACCACAAGCTAAGAAAGCCCTGGGACCACCGGAAGCTGCAAAAGGCAAAACACAGTTCTTCTCTAAAGACCAGAAAACATGTGACCCTGTTTAACCGTGGATTTCAGACTTCTGTGTTCCAGAACTGTGCAAGAATAACTTTCTGTGGTCTTAAACCACCACATTTACAGTTATTTGTTATGGCAGACTTAGGAAATTAACACATAATGTAAATAGAAATGGCTAAACTGGGAACCATTGGCTTTCTTGTTCTCTGGGCCACTTTCTTCTATAATATGAAGCTTTTGGTCTACATGACCTCTAGGGTCCCTTCACCTTTGTCAGTGTCTGATCCTAAATCATGCCATTTCCTAACACAGTCTTGGTGCCAGCCATTCTATTTGTCACATTTGTTAAGATCAGGCAGTTACCCAGCTCCTATATGCCTTTTTAAATGGCTTTTCTCCCACAAACATCTTCAATAAAATGCAGTCTAAAGTGACTTCAGCTTTGAAAGTACCCTTCATTTGTTCTGGCCATTTCTTCACTTCCTGAGCCAGGCACTTATGGCACAAATGACAACATCAGAGGTTAATGCGAGCATTTGGATTTGCCTGAATTCATCATTTTTTTTTCAATGGCCCGTGTAAGTAATGTCTAGGCTCCAGAGAGAGAACGTGTCTCTCAGAAGTGGAAGATCATATTAATCACCTGAAAAGGCTGAAAAAATTCATCACTTTTTTTTTTACAGCAGAGACAATGCCTGTGTGATTGGTTTCCTTTAAACTTTCACAAGAGAAGGCCGAGACTAACATCTTCTCATCATGGAAACAGCAAAATTAAAACAATATAAATCAGATTTTTATTTTATTTTTTGACACAGAGTCTCACACTATTGCCCAGGCTGCAGTGCAATGGCACGATCTCGGCTCACTGCAACCTCCACCTCCCGAATTCACTGGATTCTCCTGCCTCAGCCTCCTGAGTAGTTTGGATTACAGGCACACATCACCACACCTGGCTAATTTTTTGTATTTTTTTTTTTTTAGTAGAGACGGGGGTTCACTATGTTGGCCAGACTGGTCTCTAACTCCTGACCTCATGATCCACCCACCTCGACTTCCCCAAGTGCTGGGATTACAGGCATGAGCCACCACACCTGACCATTAAAGTGGATTTTTACCCCTAAAATCCTTTGCCACTCAGTCATCTCACAGCTGGATCTAGTCATGGATTGTGTTCCCTCCCTTTAGAGAGCCTTTTAAGATGCCCATGGGTGAATCCTAAAGACAGCGGGAAACTGAAGCAACGAAGTTAATTAACTTTCTCAAGATCACCCAGACAAAGAGGAGTTAGATCCAAACTTAAGGCAGTCTGACTGCAAAGTGTTTTTAATCCCTACCCTATGTCCATGGTGTCTCCATTTGCAGAATGGAGTAGCTGGAAGTAGGAACAAAGAAAATAAAATCAGTTAAGAGACTTGTAATTCTTACATTGTTTATTGCAAAACAGTTCACACCGAGTTAAGGCAGGAGAAGCCCTTTAGAGGGAGTGCGTGGCAATATTAGGAAGAGAGAAGTTAGATGTGGAAATTAATTTGATGTGGAAATGCAGAAGAGAGTGTGTTGTGATGGATGACATCTACATTGTGTCTTGGAAAATGAGTGTATGATGGTGGTAGTCACTTAGATAAGGAATACAGGCAGAGGAGGGATATGCTCCAGTACAGATGGTGGATTCTGTTTTGGACAGGCTGATTGTATCTCTCTTCCTGTGGAGGTGTTCAGTAGCCAGTTGTCTAAAGGTAAATGTATTAATTCCTCCTGTTTTTGCATTTCTCCAGATTTGCTTGGACACTCCCACCTTCCAACCACTTGGCTACTTGCTTAGCAGACCAACCCCAACTGCTGCCACCTTGACTGTCAACAATACTTGCAGTCTCAGTAACTTCTAGAGAAGGCCAGGCTCTGGCATTTTCCATTATCCCCAGCACAAAGAAAGTCACTCCAGTTCTGGCCTCCAATTCTGTCCTTAACGGAACCAGTGGCTCTGGCTTCTCCCATCACTTCTGGACTCCTAAAGAGCCACGCTGAAAGGTTAGCTGTCCCAACAGTCTCCCATATCCTGGAACATAGTGAAGTAAACATTCCATGTGGTGAAATTTGACTGATAAAAGACAAAACATGGAGGGAGCCAGTAAACCTATTTTCCTTTCTTCTTCACTATTGACTGTTTGACGGCACAGCGATGCCATCATTCTGACTGGAGACATCCCGTGTGGGAGAACAAAAGAGCCGCCCTTTCCTGGAGGCTGAAGCCAACTTGGATGTGTAAAACTTTATATTTGTATTCCCTATTTTTCTTTTCTTTTCATTCTAGATTCCTGGATTGTGCCTCTAAATTCCTGGATTGTGCCTCCTACCTCAATAAAGCTGACCGCTTTTGCCTTTGATTCTGTTTTCTAGGGAACTTAGGTTGCGACAATTTGTACAAGGAATGGCTCCAGAAAGCAGATTCTCAAGTGGGGTTTTGACAGTGGTTTTCCTACCTGTCTAAAGGCAATAAAAAGCTGGAGTAAGTGTGATGGCAAAACCCCTCTGGTATAGAGAATGTGATAAATACTAAAGCTTTCACATTCCTTTAATTGGGCAAGGTGCAGGCGAAAGGGAAGGATACGAGAGATCAAGTGGGCACCGCCTTAGATCAGTACAATAAGGTCAAGAATAATGAAGAGTTGTGGTATGGGGTGAGTATTTTTGACAGTACTGAAGATCTTGCAAAAATACAAAAACAGTAAGTCTGGAGTATTTAACTGCCAACTTAAGGAATATTGTACGATTAGAGAGCTCTGTGGCAGCCTTAAAGGAAATTATTGTCATCTGCAGCCTGAGGGCATGCTCTGCTGAAATTTCAGATTTACAATCTGATTATAAGTGTGGCTGAGTTGCAAAGGAGGCTGAATGCACAGCTTTGACAGGTTTCCTATGTCCAAGTCAAGGCCCTGATGGGAAAATAGTAAACCCTGAGGCCTGGCATGGAGATATTGGGAAGAGTAGCCTAGATCTTACACCTGGAAAATCCCTCCAAGTCGTTCTGGCAGGAAAAGTAACCTTCTTCTCCTTGCCAAAGAAGAATAGATTTTCCTTTCCTGGAAACTGTACAAAACCTGATATAGATGAGGTCACTTGCAATATGATGTTAGGTCCTAAGTTCCACTCTCTCGACATCTCATTGACTTCAGGCCAGTAAACAGGGTCAGACCTTAGCACAGCCTGAGCAAGGAAGTACAACCTCTGCTTCAGAAAAATGTGGCCAAAATGTGCCAGAGGAATTGCAAGGCAAGGCTAACATGTACCAGCAGAAAGTGAGAGAATACGTATGAAAGGGAATATGCTGAGGGTATTAGACTTGCGGGGTAAGCATGCGGGAGCATGATATATAGGGATGAGTTTATTGACGTGGGAAGGACTCACCCATGGCTTGGGATTTAATATTTTGCTCTGGAAAGACACATGTAGGATACAAAGCTGGTGAAGATTCACGAGCTCGGCATCTTAGTGAAATTAAACTAGAACACCTGCCTGAAACTGGGTCTTCAATTTTGTTGGAACAACTTGAAGCCTGGACATGGCAATCGGCTAGAATTAATAGGATGGAGATGCCAGAATCTCCTTGGCCTAAGATTGAGGAAGGAGTCAGATGGCTCATGAATGTGGAGTGTTGGAATGGATTTGCATGTAAAACCCAAAACCTACCACTTGGCAGTTTCCCAGGGAGAGTTAGTGGCGGCTCCTTTCACCAAGGCAATCAAGCAGGTGCTGGTGAAGGAGGGGAGGAAACAGGGTCTTCCCAAACCTTAGTGGAGCTTTTTTCTGCAGGCCAGGGTGGAGAGTGGAAGATGCTGCCATGGAACTGGCTTCCTTTCTATCAATGGATGTGACAGAATTCTGGAAAGTCAGAGGCCATGTGTAGCATTTAACTCTCAGAAGCAAAGTAAATATATATATTAGTTATAGATTGCTAAATGTATTTATTAATTCTAATGGTTTCATTTGTACATTTTATATATATTACCACATTGTACATAATGAGAGGCATATCCCTTCCTTTCTCATCCTTACATGTATTTTTATTTTTGTTGCCTTATTGCTTTGACTTGGGCCTTTCTTACAAGGCTAATGTCTTCATCTCACTCCTGATCTTAGTAGAAAATATTTCGATATTTCATAATTAACTATGATGCTTGCTGTAGACTTTTTGTAGATATATATTTTCAGGTTAAAGGAAATTCCTTCTCTTCCTAGTTTTGCTGAGTTTTTCTTTTTATTATTACTATTATCATCATTATAATTCATGGATATTGGATTTTAAGTTATTTTTCTGAATTTATCAAAATTACCATTTAATCTTTCTTTTCTCTGTTAATGTGGTGAATTATCTTGATTGTTTTTCGAATGACAAAACACCTTTACATTCCTGTAATAAAACCAATATTTTTGTGATATATTTTTGTTTTGTATAACTGGACTTTATTTTCTTATTTTGTTTAAGATTTAATATCTAGGCTGGGTGTGGTTGCTCACACCTGTAATCCTGGCACTTTGGGAGGCCATGGCAGGCGAATCACTGGAGGTCAGGAGTTCAAAATCAGCCTGGCCAACATGGTGAAACCCTGTCTCTACTAAAAATACAAAAAAATTAGCCAGGTGTTGTGGCAGGTGCCTGTAATCCCAGCTACTCAGGAGGCTGAGGCAGGAGAATTGCTTGAACCTGGGAGGTGGAGGTTGCAGTGAGCAGAGATTGCACCACTGCACTCCAGCCTGGGTGACAAAGTGAGACTCCCTCTCAAGAAAAAAAAAAATAAGATTTCATATCTATCCATTAGAAACACTGACCCTAACTTTCTTTTCTAGTAATGTCTTTGTCATATTTTGGTATTCAGTTAATGCCAAAAAAGTGGGGGTGGGGGGTGGTATTCTATTCTGGTCTCTGAAAGGTTTTGTGTGAGATTGGCATTATTATGACAATCTATATTTATACCTTAAATATGGCATATCCATATTTGATATGGTTTGGCTGTGTCCCCACACAAATCTTACCTTGAATTCCCACATGTGGTGGAAGGCACCTGGTGGGAGGTAATTAAATATGAGGGCAGGTCTTTCCCATGCTGTTTTCATGGTAGTGAATAAGTCTCTTAAGTTCTGTTGGTTTTGAAAAATGGGAGTCTCCCTGAATAAGCTCTCTTTTCCTGCTGCCATCCATGCAAGATGTGACTTGCTCCTCCTTGTCTTCTGCCATGATTGTGAGGATTTCCCGAGCCACATGGAACTGTAAGTCCAGTTAAACTTTTTTTATTTGTAAATTTCCCAGTCTTAGGTATGTCTTTATCAGCAGCATGAAAATAGACTTATAAATATTTAGGGATATTTGAAAAACATCATCAATAAAACCATCTATATTTGTATATTTCTTCTAAGAAAAATCTTAATGACTTCAATTTTTGTAATGGCTTTATGATTGTGGCTGTTATTTTTTTTCCCAAGGACTGTTTTCAATTCATTGTCAAATTTATTAGGTTTAAGTTGTTAATAATATACCATTATTTTATTGTCTGTAAGATCTGTAGTAATGTTTTCTTTGATATTGGTAATTTATGTTGTCTCTTTTTTTTTTTGTTTTGTTTTGCATTGGTCTTACTAGAGGCTCTTCAGTTTCATTTATCTGCTTTTTTTTTTTTTTTTTTTTTGAGACAGAGTGTTGTTTTGTCACCAAGGCTGGAATGCAGTGGCAGGATCTCATCTCATTGCAACCTCCACCTCCTCAGTTCAAGTGATTCTCCTGCCTCAGTCTCCCAAATAGGTGGGACTACAGGTGTACACCATGACACCTGGCTAATTTTTGTATTTTAGTAGAGATGGGGTTTTGTCATGTTGGCCAGGCTGGTCTCAAACTCCCGGCCTCAAGCAATCCTCCTGCCTCAGCCTCCCAAAGTGCTGGGATTAGAGGCATGAGCCACTGGGCCTGCCCAAACCCTGTAGTTTGAATTGTGTTTTCTTTCTATTGTACATTGGATTTCATTTTATTGATTTCAGCTTTTATATTAATTAATTATAAGACATGGTCTCTTTCTGTCACCCAGGCTGGAGTGCAGTGGTGAAATCACGGCTCACTGCAGCCTCAACCTTCCAGCTGAGGTGATCCTCCCACCTCGGCCTTCCAAGTCGCTGGGACCACAGGAGCATGCCACCATGCCCAGCTCAGTTTTTGTATTTTTTGTAGAGATGGGTTTTTGCCATGTTGCCCAGGCTGGCCTCGAACTCTTGGGATCAAGTGATCCTCCTGCCTTGGCCTCCCAAAGTATTGAGATTATAGGCTTTAACCACCATACCTAGCCTATTTATTATTTGTTTTGATTTGTTATTTTTTTCTATTTATTGTAATACATTCTTAGATTATTTATTTTCTGGCTTTATTTTTTGCTGATACATATATTTAAATCTATATATTTTCCTTCTCCAGGCACTGTTTCTGCTTTATCTCACAAGTTTTGTCATGTTCTATTTTTCATTGAAATTAAATTCAGAATAGTTCTGATATGCATTTTAATTTCTTTTTTGAATTATATGTTATTTAGAAGTTTGTTGACTAATATTCTTAATATTTGGAGATTTCTGGTTGTCTTTTTAAAAATGACTATCTTTATTGTTCAACAGTTAAATAAATAATCTCAATTATTTCAGTTTTTTGAAATTTGTCAAGGCTCGCTTTCTGATGCAGCATGCATTGGTAAATGAATATGTGTACTCTCTCATTTTTGGGTATAGTGTTATCTGTATGTGAAGCATGTAATGTTCACATTTTCTATATTGTTACTATTATTTTATTTCTTAATTCTAGCATTTATGGAAAGGACCGTGTTAAAATATCCCAATTTGAATAAGAATTTCTATATTTATTTTAATTGTCCTTTATTATAATGTCTTTGTGTGATTTTGGTGCTTGAGTAATACTGGTCTCATAGCATGAGTTAGGAAGGATTCCTCTGCTTCTATTATATTGTAGATAATAAATAGCATTTATTTTTTAAATATTTGGTAGAATTTACTGGTGAAACTATCTGGGCTTGGTGGATTCTATTTGGAGGGTTAGACATTGTAGATTCAACTTCATTAATAAATACAGGCCTATTCAGATGATCTGTTTCTTCTTGTGTAAGTTTTAGTAGATTGTTTCTTTCAAATAATTGTTTTATTTGTAGGCTTAGTTGTTCATAATATTCCTTTATTATCTTTTTAAAATATTTGTGGCATCAGTAGTGATGGTCCCTCTTTCATTTCTGATATTAGTAATTTTTCCTCTCTTTTTGTAGTTAGCCTGGATAGAAGTTTTTCAGTTCCACTGATCTTTTCAAATAACCAGCTTTGGTTTTATTGTTTTTCTCTATTAATTTCCTATTTTCAATTTCACTGATTTCTGCTTCGATATTTATTCTGCATACTTTGTATTTAATTTGCTCTCCTTTTTCTTATTTCCTAAAGCGAAAACTTAGACAATGATCTTTAGATCTTCTTTTCTAATATGTACATTCAGTGCTATAAGTTTTTCTCTAATTCCTGCTTTTGCTGCATTCCACAAATGCTTTCATTTTCACTTAGTCCAAAATACTTTTAAACTTCTCTTGAGGGGTTTTCTTTAGCTCGTGTGTTATTTATACGTGGGTTGTTTAACCTCCAAATACTTTGGGTTTTTCTAGCTCCCGTTCTGTTATTGGTTTTCATTGTGGTCTGAAAGAATACTTTGGATCATTTCTATTCTTTTAATTTGGGAAGGCATGTTTTATGGCCCAGGATGTAATCTACTTTGGTGAATGTGATCTACTTTGTGAGTGTTTCGAGCTTTAGTGAGCTTGACAAGAATGTGTATTCCGCTGTTGTTGGATGAAATATTCTGTAAACATCAATTAGAGCCAGTTGATTGATGATGTTGTTTGGTTCAACTCCATTCTTATTAACTTTCTGCCTGCTGGATCTGTTATTTATGGGTAGAGGGGTGTAAAAGTTGCCAACTGTAATCATGAATTTTCCTATTTCTCCTTGCTATTCTATCAGTTTTTTGTTTTATGCTACTTGATCCTCTCTTGCTAGGTGCATATATATTAAGAATTGTTATGTCTTCTTGGAGAAGAGAAGAAAACATAAGATTATCATTATGTGATGCTTCCCTTTATCCCTGATAATTTTCCTTGCTTTGAAAACTGCTTTGTCTGAAATTAATACAGTTACTCCAACTTTCTTTTGATTCGTGTTAGTATAGTCTATTTTTCCATCCCTTTTTTATTGTAATCCACAAATATCTTCCACTCTTTTCTGTAGTTCCTATTCATTTTCATCTCAGTGTTTTAATTTGATTATTTTCTGTAGATAAGTTTTCCAATTCAGTAATCTTGCCTTCTGCCATGTTAAAACTGCTGTTAACACACCTGTTTAAATTCTTAATTTTAGTCATTTTATCTGTTATAAAACATTATTTTTTAAATAAATTACAATTCTCCGAGAAAAGTCTTCATCTTTTAGTCTATTTTCTCTGTATGCTCATGGTCTTGCACATGCAAATCATAGTTACTTTCAAATCCTTATTTGCTAATTTACTATCTCAATTGCCTTTGAATCTATTTATTGTCTTTTTCATCTCTCTTGGCTTACAATCATATGTCCTGGTCTCTTGGCATGCTTAGTAATTTTTTTTACTTAAAGGTAGACATTATATATAAAAAACTGTAGAGGCTCCAGTTAATATTTCTCCAGCATCATTATCTTATCTCTATGCTGGGCATATACAGAGGGGCTTGTAATTTAACCCCAGAAGCTGTGCTGAATCAAAGCTATGTTTTATTTATTTATTCTTCCCACATATGTATGTTTTACTTTTTGAAAAGCTCTGTCTTCCTTTGGTCCAGCTACAATTCTGGGATATATTGTTAGTGCTTTCTTCTGTTCACTGAGGGTCTTACCCTCAGCAAATCTTAAACTAGAATTCTTATATCGATATCACAGTGAGACTGCAGAAAACAATGCTTTGCGTTTAGGATGCCTTCTGCTGAGGTGCATAGCCTCCCAAGTCATTCAGCTTCAGAAATAGGCAGATTCCTAAGAGAGAACAATGGCTCTCCCCCGGGATCAACCCACTGCTCTTCCTTTTTCACTGGAATGTTGCCTCCTCAAATTTCCAATTATATCTCTCCAGTCCTGTGAGTTTCTCACACTCTGGTTTCTGTCCTCCAGCTGTGGTCCTCTGCCTAGGAAAAGTTCACATTCTCAGCCTCTTAGTTTGCAATAGAGTTGAAAAGTGTCCTCAGTTGCAAAGTAAAGCTGCCAAACATCAGCTTAGCTTTCTGCAGTTTTTTCATTCTCCAGAATCTTGGCTTCTTTAATCTTTGCTCATTTTGTTACCAGAAAGGGGTCCCGATCCAGATCCCAAGAGAGGGTTCTTGGATCTTGCGCAAGAAAGAATTTAAGGCGAGTCCATAGAGTAAAGTGAAAGAAAGCTTATTAAGAAAGTAAATGAATAAAAGAACTGCTGCTCCATAAGCAGAGCGCCTCGAGGGCTGCTGGTTGCCCATTTTTGTAATTATTTCTTGATGATATGCTAAACAAGGGGTGGATTATTCATGACTCCCCTTTTTAGACCATATAGGGTAACATCCTGATGTTGCCATAGCAGTTACCATGGAGTTACCATGGCAGTTGTCATGGTGCTGGTGGGAGTGTAGCAGTGAGGATGACCAGAGGTCACTCTTGTCATCATCTTGGTTTTGATGGGTTTGGGCTGGCTTCTTTACTGCAACCTGTTTTATCAGCAGGGTCTTTATGACCTGTATCTTGTGGCGACCTCCTATCTCATCCTGTGCCTTAGAATGCCTTAACCATCTGGGAATGCAGCCCAGTATGTCTCAGCCTCATTTTAATCAGCTCCTATTCAAGATGGAGTTGCTCTTCTTCCAATGCCTCTGACACTTTGGCAACTGTCTCATGCTGTTAAATATTTTGAAAATGTTATTGCATTTTTCTAGTAATTCTCATAGGGACTATGAATCTGCTGCAAGCTACTCTATCCAATGTGGCAACAGAAATCCAGATTATCCTTATTTGAAGTGAAAAATGTCCATCTAGGATGTTTTCAAGAAGGCCTTTATGCTTCCCAAGGACCAAGAAAACACACTTGGGCTTGAACGGTGGAGTCGTTGACTTGAGAAAGGAAAGCGAACTCAGACTCTGAGTCCAGGGAAAACTGTTTTGAGTGAAAAGAGAAAGAGCTCCATAACACATGGAATAGATATTAAAATATGTTAAATTTTAATAACACCAAATGAATGATATGAAACTTCAGAACCTGTAATATCCTCATTATTTTTGCTCGTATTATGAAACACCTTTAAAAGATAGAATAAGTGTTTAAATGTGTAGAACTGCTTTGGACTAGATAGAGGAGGGGATCCCACAAGGCAGTGTAAAGGGTCAGGGAGGAAATGTTAATGACCTCATCCTAGTGAGTCCTTCGGGACATGGGGGTAGCAGTAGAATGTTACTTTGGAGAAGTGGCAAGAATCCAACTGGAGAAGCCTCTCATTAGGAGAGCTCACTTAGGTTTCCTGCTTCTCCATAGGTAATGCCTTTTAAGAGTGTTTATCTTATACAGACATTGAAAAGTCAGGTAGTGCAAAAGGAAAGCCTCTGGGATGATGAAATTTTTGGTACTCGGTAGCCCTTCAAATTTCTCTAAGTATATGTAAGGCTAGCTTTGCTCGTTGGTCTTGAGAATTTGTGTTTTTGGTGACCCATGGGAGTGGGAGATGGATCTGATGTGATGCCATGCCTGACACCTGATCTCCCTTCCTCTAGGTAGGAAGAAGTGAATTTATGGTTTCTTGCTTCTCTTCCATTTCTATTCACCAGTGGAAACTCTTTTCTCTGGTTTCTTTCTCCAGGAAAAAGTGTAGTCCTAAATGACCATAATAGCTCTCAGTGTCAGATTAATGTCTGATTTTAATGCCATTGCCTTGAGAAAAACAATTTCTGGCTTGTAAGATATGAATAAATGAGAGAGCTACTGCAGATCAGTGGAGTGGTGGGTGGTGGGGGGACCTCAGCATGATTGAAGGCCATTTGTGGATTGCAAAATTTTTGTTGTTGTTGCTGAATGTCTAAGCCTAAAAGTTACTCAGAAGGAATCCCAGGCTGGGCATGGTGGCTCACGCCTGTAATTCCAGCACTTTGGGAAGTGAAGGAGGGCAGATCACGGGGTCAGGACTTTGAGACCAGCCTGACCAACATGGTGAAACCACGTCTCTACTAAAAATAAAAAAATTAGCTGGGCATGGTGGCACATGCCTGTAATCCCAGCTACTTGGGAGGCTGAGGCAGGAGAATCACTTGAACCTGGGAGGTGGAGATTGCAATGAGCTGAGATTACACCACTGCACTCCAGTCTGAGTGACAGAGTGAGACTCTCTCATAAAAAAGGAGCAATCCCAATATTCAGAACTCGTTATCGGCTGCTACCTAGTGTATCAAATGCATATATTCCACCAGTTTCCATGGGTTCCATTGTTTTCTATCGATTTTTTTTTTTTTTTTTTTGAGGCGAGGCTTGCTCTGTCGCCAGGCTGGAGCACAGTGGGGCAATCTCAGCTCACTGCAACATCCGCCTCCTGGGTTCAAGCGATTCTTCCGCCTCAGCCTCCCGAGTAGCTGGGACTACAGGCGCGCGCCAAACGCCTAGCTAATTTTTGTATTTTTGGTAGAGACGGGGTTTCACCATGTTGGCCAGGATGGTCTCGACCTCTAGACCTTGCGATCTACCTGCCTCGGCCTTCCAAAGTGCTGGGATTACAGGCGTGAGCCACTGCACCTGGCCCTTTTTTTTTTGTTAATGATTTTTGCAGTAGTTTCTGGGAAACCTGAAGGCCAAAAAAAAAAAAAAAAAAAAAAAAGGCAAACTCATTATTACTCCAAGAAAAATACCTCAACTTGTGAAAACAGCTTAGTGAAATTATCTTCTTACAACTAGACCACAGGATAAATACTTTTGAAATTTTGTAGGTTGACTTCAGCTCTGTGTACCTTACTTAAAATCAGTTTTGTGGTAATTTATTTCCAATCACTTAGTTATCAATAGAATTTGTTTTTGAAATGACTACTTTCTTAAACTCCCATTTATTTAACAATTGAAGATAGTAGGCCCTAAGTAGTTAAACGGCTTGCCAAAAGATACACAGCTGGTTTGTGTTTGGTGGAGAGGCTGGGAACCAGAGGGCTGTGTTTGGAGTTTTCCACCCTATATCACCTGGCCTGTGACACCAGCTCTCGGGTGGCTACATAAGTTTATACCTCTTCTACCAGCTTCTTGTTTTTCCCTAATTATATGTCATTAATAGCTTCTTGGACTAATTCTGCCATATGCTGTGAGTGACTCAAATTGATAACACTATTTTATTCAGAAGAATTCCTAGAGATAATGACTTGTTGAATAATTTTTTGAAGAAATAATTTACTCTCATATTTAATAATTTGCAATAAAACACGTGGAAAACTGTGCTGTGAAGATATTCCATGCCACCCTCTCACTCTCTCAGCTACCCAATTCACCTCCCTACGGGCTACTGTGTTACTAGATTCTTGTGTAGCTTTGCAAATGTATGTTATGACTATACAAGAAAACAGATTTTATATATTCTTTTAATGCTCTTTTTTAGTAACAACTTTTATTGTGACAATAAAGAGCTCCAATGTCAATGGCTGATACCAAGGCACTTTTACTCATGGGTCTGTGGATTGACTGTGGCTCGGCTGGGTCCAGTGGGAATCAGCTGGGCGCAGCTGTGTTCAAGTCAGATCTACTCCACCTGTTTTTTCCAGGATCCCAACTGAGGAAGCAGCAGCTACGTGGTCATGCTCATCTCATAACAGATGGTGAGAGTGCCCTAGGGACTAGCAAACCCACATGCCGCTTCTAAATCCTTACTTTGCAATTAGCACACTCTCATTTCTACTGGCGTTCATTGCTTAAAGTAGGTCACATGGCCCAGCCAAGAGTTAATGGGGTAGAGAAGCATATTCCTCCCCCAGTGTAGTTGGGGGAGTGAATATTTGATGGCTAATGATGCTTATGATTAACTTAATATGGGCTCACAAACTATAAACTGTATTTTTATTTAATATATCTTGAAGATATTTGTATGTTAGTATATAAACACTTAAATTTTTAAAAATAACTCTATGGTATTTCATTTTATGGATGTCTATGATATAACTAATCAGTTCTCTATTGGTGGACATTCTGATCATTTCTAGCACTTCGTTATTACAAATATTACTGCAGTGAGTAATATCATACATATATCTTTTTGCATACATGCAAATGCTATCTGCAAAATGAATTCCTTGAAGATGAATTGTTGGCTCCAAAGACAAATAATTTTGGTAAATATTGCAAATTTCCCCTCTATAGACATTGTATCCATACACATCTCCAATAGCAGTATGGGAAAGGGCTTATTTCACCATATTTTTGCCAACTCACTGTGTTACCCAGCTTTGAATCTCTTCCAATCTGGTGGAAAATAACACAGTATTGATGTTGTCATTCTTATTATTTTGTTTTGTTTTTTAATAACAGCTATGTTGGCATATAATTCACTTATAAAATTTACCCTTTTAATCTGTACATCTCAGTAGGTCTTAGAATATTCACAGTGTTGTGCAACCATCACCACAATATAATTATGGAACATTTTCATCTGTCCAAAAGTAATCCTGTACATAACAGCATTTTTCATTCTCCCTCCCCCATCCCTCAGCAGCCGTGAATCTACCTTTGTTTCTATAGATTTGCCAAGTCTGGAGATGTCATCATAATTGGAATGATATATCATGGGTTTTTTCACTTTGCATAGTGTTTTTGAGGTTCATTTATTGAACCTTATTGTGGTATGTATCAATATTTTATTTCTTTATGGTACTAATTTTTCATTATGTGAACATACAACATTTTATTTCTCCATTCATCAATCGATGGACACAAGTTGTTTCCACTTTTTGGCTACTATGAATAATGCTTCTCTGAACATCTGTAAACAAGTTTATGTGGACATATGCTTTCATTTCTCTTGGATACATACCTAGACGTGGAATTCTTGGTCATTTGTTAATTCTATGTCTAATAATTTGAAGAACTGCTGCACTGTATTCCAAAGTGGAAGCACAATTTCACAATCCTTCGATGTATGACGATTCCAATTTTTTCACATCTTCACCAATACTTTTTAATTTCAGACATCCTAGAGGATGCAAAATTGTATCTCATAGTGGCTTTGATTTGCATTTCTCTAGCACTAATCATTTTCATATCTTTCCATGTGTTTATTGGCCGTTGACATAGATTCTTTGGCAACTATCTATTCCTCAATTTTTAGTTGATTTGTCTTTTCATTGTTTAATTGTGTATATATATATATATATATATAACTTTATATATATATATAACTTTATATATATATATAACTTTTACAATTTAAAAGTTGTATATATATATAACGTTATATATATATATAACTTTTACATATATATGTATATATATATAACTTTTACAATATAAAAGTTGTATATATATTGTGTATATATATATATATAGTGTGTATATATATATACACACAACTAGTATATATATACAACTAAGTATATATATTTATATACTTTTTTTGAGATGGAGTCTTGCTCTGTCACCCAGGCTGGAGTGCCATGGCACCATCTAAGCTCACTGCAACTTCTGCCTCCCAGGTTCAAGCAATTCTTGTGCCTCAGCCCCCAAGTAGCTGGGATTACAGGCATGTACCACCACACCTGGCTAATTTTTGTATTTTTAGTAGAGACAAAGTTTTGCCATGTTGGCCAGGCTGGTCTGGAACTCCTGACCTCAAATGATCCACCTGCCTCTGCCTCCCAAAGTGCTGGGAATACAGGTGTGAACCACCACACCCCACCTGTTTATATATTCTTGATAGCAATCCTTTATCAGGTACATGATTTTGAAACATTGTCTTTCATTATGTGAGTTGTCTTTGTTAAGAAATCATTCTTTTCCCAGTGAACGGTCTTGATTCTCTGGCCAAAAATTAATTGGCCATAGAGATATAGGTTTTGTTTTGGACCCTCAATTCTAATTCCTTTATCTATGTGTTTATCCTTATCCCATTGCCATGCTGTCTTGATTTCTGTAGCTTTGTAGTAAGGTTAAAATAGGGAAGTGTGAGTCCTCCAACTTTTTCTTTTTCAAGATCGTTTTGGATATTCTGGGCCCCTTGAATTTTAATATGAATTTTAAGATCAGCTTACAAATTTCTCCCCAAAAGGTGGCTGGGATTTTGATAGGAATTGTGTTGAATCCATAGTCAGTGTAGTTTTAAACTCTATTTATGAATTAGGTAGAACACATTTTTAAGGCCATTTGCTTTTCTTTTTCTAAACTAAGAACTTACATATATTTGGCTCTTTTCTTGTGGGTGTCAGTTCCAGTTCTGTTCTTGCACCACTCAAATTATGTTTGGAAACAAGACTAGAGGAATGGGCATGTTTCATAATTATATAGGAATATTGACTCATATACACTTTTCTCTGTGATTCCCTCAAAAGGATTGGGTGCACTGGTATTATGATAGAGAATATTTATGTTTGAAACAACCAGAACTAAGAAATTAACTGAAATTAACACGAAAAAAAACTTCACTCTTTTTTTTCCTTTTCCTCAGAAGACAAAGTGGTATTTATTAAAATATCCATGGATTGAAAAATGTACCAAAATAAGTTTCCTTAAAATAGCTAGACAACTCATCCTTGAAAGTCATTTCACAAGATATATAAATTTCTTCTTCATGTGCATTTTCCTATCATTATTATTTTTCTTCAGATGTTTTATTTCCCTGTTCTTCATGCAGATAATTTGTAGAATTCTTATCCTCCCTGTTTTGAAAGAATTTTCCTTAGTTTTGTGTATGTTGTCTCTTTCTCTTATCTAGTATGATCTTACAATTATTTGTGCTTCTCTTGTATTTTCCAATTTTCTACCTCTGATGTATAGGTCTTAAATTTAGCCCAGTCATGTCTCTTGGAAGAAAATAGCTTAAGTATACAGCCATGTCTTGGTTAGAGAAATAGCTCCCGGATGTGTCAAGGCCAGAAAATCAAGGGTCACCGTGAGGGCATCCAGTGACAGAAGGGGCCCACTTTCTTCATCCATTTTGTGTTGACATAAAGGAATACCCGAGACCGGATCATTTATTTTAGAAAAGAAGTTTATGGCTTCAGAACGCCGGATCGTGCTCGGCAGGAAGTACTTCCCCCAGCGGAAGCTGCCGAGCCTGATAGAGCGGAAGTGCCTCCGCGTTTGGTCTCTCAGGTCCCCGCAGAAGCAAGATGGTCAAGGGAACGTCGTCGTTTGGAAGGCGTCTCCGTGAGAGGAACCCGTTGTGCCGCCGCCGTGGCTCTGAGGCCTCCCACCTTCAGAAGTGGACCTGTGGCAAATGTGGCCACCCTGCCAAGCGCAAGAGAAAGTATAACTGGAGTGCCGAGGCTGAAAGACGCAATACCGCCGGGACGGGTCACAGGAGGCACCTCGAGGTTGTATACCGCAGATCCAGGCATGGATTCCGTGAAGGAACAACACCTCAACCCGCGAGGGCAGCTGTTGCGGCAGCCAGTGCATGGTAAGAATTTCAACGGTTAGTCATGCAGTCAATGTTCTGGTTAAAAAAAAAAAAAAGCAGTTTCTTTGGCTCATGGTTCTGCAGACTGTGCAGGAAGCATGGCGTAGCGATCTGCTTCTGGGGAGGGCCTCGGGCTGCTTTCACTCAGGGCAGGAGTCGGTGAGCTGGTGTGTGCAGAGATCACACGATAAGAGGGGAAGCAAGAGAGAAGGAGGTTGTGCAGCTCTTCTTAACAACCAGCTCTCTGGGGAGACTGATAGAGAACTCATTCATCCCCTTAACCCGGGAGGGCATTGGTCTTTCATGAGGGATTCGTCCCCAGGACCCAAACACCTCCTATTAGGCTCCACCTGTAACATCGGTGGTGAAATTTCAACATGAGGTTTGGGAATGACAAATATCCAAACTATAGCAGCCATCTTGCATACTGATCAAGGGTCGGTGGTCAGTGATTTTGCTGCTCTCTCAACTATGCTAGGAATGAGATTATAAATAGAGGCCTTTGAGGGCTTTTGTTTGAAATATGAAGACCTCTTATTCTATTCACCTGGAGTGCTGAAAGGGTCCATTTTCATTCGGTACAAACTGGCTCTCCATGACAACGGGCGTTACTCAATTCTTTATCACTGAAGGGCTCTGTAGATTGCTAAATGGCTCTGACTGTCCTTGATAATGCATTAGAGAAATGAAAAAAGCAGTGGCATTACAACATAATTAAATTCAACTCATGAACACGGTAAGATGACCATGCTTTTTAAGCAAGTTTGCTGTAAGAGCCTCCTGCTGTCTCTTCAAATCTGTCCCTGGGAGCCCCTCATGTTGTGCATGTGTCCAGTCTGTCTCGCCTCTTTAATGTGTGTTGTCCTGGATGGTGTCCCATCATGATTTTTGGTGACAGGCACAGTCTTGTGGAACATGGAGCTAAAGACCCCCTTGGGATATGCCATAGGGAAAGAAGTAATGTATTACTGAGCTTAAATGTGGGATTTCTGCTGGAGAATGGTATGAATGAAATTTTGCTCATTTTTATTTAACATCTTTCTCCTAAAGAGGCCAAAGGAGGCCAGCTTTATACATGTCACTGAATCATCTCAGCATCACTCAGAAGTGGTCCCAAATTCAGAAAAGCGTTTTAATGGTGATTTTGGCACCATTGGCAGAGAGTACTGATATTTGGCATTTCTGGGTAACCAAGTTCTCTAGGCATTTTTCCTTTAGTAGTTTCAAAGAAAAGAGTTACTTCAGGTATGGCTGCAGCTATTTTATCAAGAACTTGAGGAAAGAAAGGAACTAACCTCTCTATAGGTCCTCTTAAGTGCCATACACTGTGCTGGATAACCAAGAGGTACTATCACATTTGATCCCATGACAGTCCTATGAGGTAGGTTTTATTATTTCCACCTATTTAAAATAAGAAAACTGAAGGTCAGTGAGATTAAGGTGACACAGCTCTAACATGACAGAAGTGGGCTCTGAGTCCTGGTCCAATGGGCTGTTCGTTCCCTCACATGAGTTCACTGTGCCCAGGCCCAGCTAGGACAGAGACATTCTGAGGGCAGTGCTCCGAGTCTTCCTCATGGAGCTCTCCTTTCCAGTGTGCCCCGGTCAGTTCATCAGTGCTCTTTTTGCCAGCCTCACTCAGTTACGAGTCCAATGAACTGTTACTCAAGCTGCCCGTTTTAGCACTATGTTTTCAAAGCTAAAATGAAATGTCCCTGTCAAATGCTTTGCTGAATAATACATATTGCCTTAATATAGCCCTCATTTGACGGTTTAGAGACCATATTTAAAGAGGAAACAAGACTAGTCTGGCATGCAGTGGGCGAACATTCAGTGGCTCAGTGTTCACCACTTTTCTCTTTAAGGGTTCAAAACTCATCCACTTGCTGACTGGTTAAAGCTTAAACTTCGCAGCATAGGCTGTAGGTTCTTCATAATCTGTCTGCAAGTTATAGATCAGCCTCGTTTCCATCCTCCAATCCCCATATGTTGCTTCCTCTGTTTGATATGAGCCATCCCAAAATTTTGCAGTCCGTCAAATCTTTGCCTTTATTCATGCTTCTGCGATTTGTCACGTTATCCCACCCACCTGAAATGCGGTTGCACTCTTCCTCCTCGTAGTCCATCCAGAAGATCCTTGATCAATTTTTAAAGACCCTGCCAAAATGTCCGCTTTTCTTGGAAAATATGCTTTCCTAACACTTTGTATGCACATTCGCTTAGCACATTGCACTACAGTGCTTTACACATCTGTCTCTCCTACCTGCCTCTGCCATGGGAAAGGTTCATTCATCATCAGAGACGACCATGATGCTTGGTATTGTGCAGGGGCTCAGTAAACATTTGTTGGATTCTATGATAGAATTTTCCTGTGGATGGGTTCTGAGCACCAATCCAGTTTGTACATCCATATTCTCCCTCATTTCAGGCCAATTGGCTCTATTTTACTCTCTTTTTTCTCCACCATGCTTTAAAAGTTGTTAAGGATTTCATTTCCAAATTCCCTCAGTGCTGATGGCTGGGACTGCTCTGATTCTGGTGATGAACTGCCTCGAGCACCCTTCTCCTATTTCTTCCCTTATTTGGGGTCTCGGTTGCCTCTTAGAGAGTTGCCTCTTCCTGCATAATATGAAGAACACCATATCTCAATCGAAAGACTAGGGTTTAGGTCCTGGCTCTGATTGTGTCTCGGTATGTAACCTGGAGAAAGTAAATCCAGTTCACGAAAGCCCAATTTCTTCATTGTAATTTGAGAGTAATCCCCTTCATTTTTCTTATTTTATTATTCTGATCAGATCGTCTATCATTTTCAATCTAGACTCTCCTCCTTGGCTAGTAATTTGGAAACCAAATAGGAGATGAGTTCTTCTGTGGTTTTTCACCTTCAGGGGTAATGAGTCCTGTCATCCAGCTGCTGGAGCTCTGCTCCCATAAGCGTCCTGTTAAGAGCCCCAGGTGTGGCCTGTTCTGGCTATGCCTTGCCCTCCTGTGGGCACACTGCCCCTCTCATCTCTCACGGTGTCATTCGGATCCTGTCACCTGGCCTGTTTCTACACTCTGGACACCACACAGTACTTGCTGGATGGACTGTTTCCCGTCATTGTAGCTACAGCTGCTCTCAATATCTGCTCCACAGAAAGGGTGGTTAATTTCTAGGCCACTGCATCTCTTGATATGGACAACATGACCACTGCCAGACCGTCTTCCCAAATACTTCATTTGCCTTGGAATAAAAAGATTTTCACAGCAGAGCAAGACAAGGCAGATAATATACATTTTGTTTTATGATTAAGGAAACTGAGGCTTAAAATGGTCAGATTACTTGCCCAATGCTACCTTGATTTTAAGCAGTGGAGACAGGCCAGAGTTCATACATTTTGACACCTTCTCTAGTGGTATTCCGTTATGTCAAAAGGGCAGGAAGAAGTCTCAACATTTTTGGTATTCCTTCACAAACATTATACCACATCTCCTTCATAATATGTGCTCAATTAATTTGCTCATTAATTAAAAAGTATGTGACATTTTAAAATTGGGTAATTTTGGAAAAACTCAAGATCAGAATTTAAACATTTCAACTGGAAGGAGCAAGGAATAAACTCATAATGAAGACAAATCTTAATTTTACTTCTTTTTTTTCTTTATCAACTCTCTGACATTAGTATGGAATTTCTAATTAGCAGAAAAAAACGGCCACAAAATGGACAAAAGGATAGTAAAAGTGAAGAATAATTAATTAATGAGGGTATTGTGCTGTAAATAATTGAGAGTTGATCACAAGAAGATATTTCTTTAAAACTTGTCATTTGGGGTAAGATTTCCCAAACTATTTTGCTTTTTTTCATGCAGCTTATATCAATCTTAAATCAATTATCTCCTAAAATGCCAGTGCAGTATTGTGAACCACTAATCCCCTTAACATTGTTCTCATGTCTGTACTTGCCCCTGTGTCGCTTAGAATTCTTTCACACAATAAAAGCCTCAAATTAATAAAGTGCTTCTCTTAGAAAATCAAAATGCTTTCTCCATGTTACCATTTAATTACGTCTCAAAGCGTTCCTCTGTGAAGTGGGTGTGTGTGTTACGAAGAGGAATTAGTCTTTCTCATTATGACACATAGGAAACAGCTTGGAAGAGTAGATCACTTCCATCCACAGGGGAACCTGATGCTAATTCATTCTGGTTCGATGTTGTTGACTGTGGTCTTCTACTATACCCAGTGTTTCAAACAGAATCATGCTAATAGACTCATTCACCCAGTAAATCAGCACATAATTACTGGATGCCTACTACATATCAGATTCTGTTCTAGACATTGAGGATATGGCAGTGTGAACAGAAGAAGAAAAAATCTCTGACCTTATGGAACTCAAATTTTTCTAGGAGGAGATGTCTGTCCTCCTACCTTACATTGCAGGTAAATTGTACAGTATGTTAGAAGGAGAGAAGTGCTCTGAAAGGCAAGTAAATCAGTGTAAGGAGAAAGCAGAGTGCAGGGAAGGTACATAGTTTTGTGTAAGGTAGATAGAGTAGCCCTCACTGAGAGGATGCCATTGGTGCAAGAGCATTCAAAGCCGAGGGATCAGCCAGTGCTAATGCCTGGAGGTGGGAGCATGCTTGGAACGTTTACAGAATCCAAGAGGGCAGTGTGGCTGGAACAGAGCAAATAAGATGTAAAGGAACACAAATTGAGGTCAGATGTGGCAGCAGAGTGTTCAAGAAGGGCCTTGTTGGCATTTTAAAGGCTTCTTGCCCTTTATGCAGCAAGGGGTGTTTTGGTGGATTTTAAGTAGAGAAGGGCCATGATCACTCTGGCAGCTATGTTGAAAACAGACATAGACGGGAAGGGATGCAAGCGGAGACCAGTTAGAAGGTCACTGCCTTCAACCAGGAGAGATTCGATGGTGCCTCAAAGCAGGGAGGAAACAGGAGATAATGAGAAGTGACCACATTCTGGATACAGGTTTTTTTTTGTTTGTTTTGTTTTTGAGACGGAGTCTCGCTCTGTCACCAGGCTGGAGTGCAGTGGCGCAATCCTGGCTCACTGTAACCTCCGCCTCCTGGGTTCAAGCGATTCCCCTGCCTCTGCCTCCTGAGTAGCTAGGACTACAGGTGTGTGCCACCATGCCTGGCTAATTTTTTATAGTTTAGTAGAGATGAGGTTTCGCCATGTTGGCCAGGATGGTCTCCATCTCTTGACCTTGTGATCTGCCTGCCCCGGCCTCATAAAGTGTTGGGATTACAGGCATGAGCCATGCCCAACCTGGATACAGTTTTTAGGTAGATCCAATGGGACTTGCTGATGGAACTGCACGTGAGCTGTGAGAGAAAGACTCTTATTTTCTGAATGAGGCTGGAAGCTCCTTGAGGACAAAACTCACCTGTTTTCTTTCTTTATGATCTTCATAGAAACCTGAGAAGGCTTCGTGGATAATAAATACATGACTAAGTTTTTGTTAAATGAAAAAAGGAAGGAAAAAGCAAGTTTATGTCAATAGACTTGGAGTCCTGTACCCATAACGATTTGTAAAAATAGACACTATTTCCTGAATTTCCAAAAAATGTTAAAAATTGACTATTTTTCTCAAGGTAAAAAAAAAAAAACTTTAAATGTCTTTATTTGGGCTGCAATTCATTATCTTGATGAGGTAACAGGTTTTTTAATCTGCTGTTTCGAAGTTCTGTATTATTACCATTTAATTTGTTTGACAAAAATCGTCATAAAATACAGGCTTAGAAGAAAAATAGTAAAGTGCTGTGGATATAATGATTGGGAATCACATATGCACATGGTTTTTAAAGAAATAAACAAAACAAAACAAAAAAACCACTCCACAATAGCCATACTTTCTTTTTTTTTTCTTGTTTACAGCATAAAGGTCCGCATTATCTAGAAAGCAAGCACAAAAGACAGCACATTAAATCTTATGATGGATTTTTTGAAGATGGTCTAGTCTAATTCACTAAGTTTATATTTGAAAAACATCAGTCATCAAAACATTAAGGTGATAGACATAATATTTTTTCCAATATGCAGTAACACAAATTCTGAGTTGTTTAATGAGGCTTAACAAATAACAGTAGAAAATTGTGACATATGCTATTTCTTGAATCTTCCTTCTTGATATTTGCTTGGCAACAGTAATTAGCCACAAACAATCTTGAGTCATAACTGCCCAGAGAGCACGGTGAGAGGTAGGTGTGTGGAGAGATGGAAGATGAGGGAGAGAATAGAATGAGAGGCACCTTAATGGGGGAACGCTAGCTTTTTTTAAACTCATACTGTTGCTAGGAGGCATCTGTGCATAATTTTTCACAGGGCTTTACAGTCACACACCGGCATATTTGAGTCAAGGCTTTGATATTTAGAAGGTATCTGACCATGACCAGGTTTCCTAACTAGGACAGTGATACCTTTACATACCTTATAGGGTAAATTTTGTCAGCTATGGTAAGATTATTTTTAATATGGTTAGAGCTAGCAGAAATTCAATACATGGTATTTTTATGTCTAGTAATTTTCCCAATGGGTTTCAGCATTTCCTGCCTTTGCATTGGAATAGAAACTCCTTCACCCTTCATATAGTGGATATTCTGCTTGTCCTTGAAGAGCCCGATTTGAATGTCAGTCTCTCCTTCAGTAGATCATACACTGTCATTCAGTTTTTCACTTACATGTAGCTATTTGTTTCAAGATCTTCTATACCTAAGTTGGATTTCTCGTGGAATAGTGAAAAGAACCCGGAAGACTTGGATTTGAGCTCTGCCAGCCACTCTTTCAGAAAAGTGGAACCATTATGAACATAATGGAATAAGGGATGTATTGTAACCCATCTGACAAAGGGCTAATATCCAGTATCTAATAAAAAAAAAGAAAAATAGAAAAAAAAAAGAACTTACACAATTGTTGAGAAAGTTATTTTCCAGAAGAAGGAATTCACAGATCTGAGAAAAGTCACTGTTGGATTCCCTGAGGTCCTTGTGTGGATGGGCAAGTCAGAGCTTCCAGGGGAATCTGGAAGGCCTGCTGCATCCAGGAGGGGCACCCTGAGAGAAAGCTGAAAGACTACTCAGTGAAAAGCTTTTGTCTGCCTGGCTACTGCCTCTTTGGATCCATGTTAAGGCCCTTGTGATGAGTGTATGGCTACCATTGATCAGCTGTGCTGGAAATTGGGAAGATTGGGCGTGAAGCTGGGGAGAGCCAGGATATGCCAGAACCTTCCAGGTCTCTGCATGTATTATCACAGCAAACTACAAAGACCTTGAGAGAGGAATAGATACTGTTTCACTCTGTTTACCAAATCTTGCACAAATTCCTCTCTGGGACGACAGTGCTCACATGCATACAGGCAAGAGGATCCTGAGAAACTTTGTTCCAGCTAATGAAGTTGATAGAGTACAAACCACCACTGCCACTTTTTGGCTATGTTGGTTGTATTGGGAAGTTAACCCAACCTTTCTGATCCTCTCCTTCCCTATTGTTGTATTGATGTAAAGGAGATAACTATTATAACTACCTCTATAGGATCGTTAGTAAGAATTAAATAAGATAATGTAAAAATCCATTACAAAATACGTGGCTGGATGCGGTGGCTCATGCCTGTAATCCCAGCACTTTGGGAGGCCAAGGTGGGCGGATCATATGAGGTCAGGAGTTCAAGACCAGCCTGGCCAAAATGGTGAAACCCTGTCTCTATTAAAAATACAAAAATTGGCCAGGCATGGTGGCGCACACCTGTAATCCCAGCTACTCAGGAGGCTGAGGCAGGAGAATCACTGAAATCTAGAGGTGGAGGTTGCAGTGAGCCAAGATCACGCTACTGCGCTCCAGCCTGAGTTACAGAGCAAGACTCTGTCTCAAAAAACAAACAAACAATTACAAAATACAAAATAATGTATCAGACTACTCTTACTAGATATATCCATTCATGTCATTAATGTATGTTTATTGTGCATCTACTATGCCCTAGCAACTATACTATGCCTAGGATACAAGGCAGTGGCAATATCTTTGTTATCTTAAAGCTGAATCAGACATAAATTAGATATTCAAGTGGAGATGTAAAGTAAGCACTTGACAGACTGGATTTCAGGGGATAGGTCCAGGTTAAAAATATACGTTTGGAAGTTATTAGTGTTAAGTAATGAAACACTGAAATGTATGAGCCTGAATTAGGTGACTTTAGGTAAAGTGCATGTACATTGAGAGGAGAAGAGGCTCAGTGAGAGATCCGAGACATTTCAGAATTTGGGGGTCAAAAGATAAAGAGAAACACGCAATAAGGGTGAGAAAAAGCAGCCAGCAATACAGAAAGAGAAATAATAGAGAGTGGTGTCCAGGGATATTTATGCTGAAAAGTCAATTTATATGACAGCTGAGAATTGATCATCAGCTTAGCACCACGGAGGTCATTTAACAAAATGGAACAAGTTCAAGATGGAATAGAAAGATTTTGGCATAAAGGGAAGCAGGAAAGTAAGGTGGCAATAAGTGGAAAGTGTGTCAAGAGGTATTTTATATATATGTGTGTGTGTGTGTGTATAATTGGCTCTGTTCTGTTAGTTTGCTGTTGAGAATGATCCACCAGTGCTGCACTTGAGTACAGATTTCTGAGGGTGGAACCTGTACCCAGAGATGCAAAGAAAGAGAAAGCCTGCTTCCTTCAGGTGGTTCTCCCTTAAGAGGAAAATGGTCAGACTGAGTGAGCATGCCCAGAGTATTTGCAAATTTATTAATCCAAGTCACGCAAGTCACATCAACTTCTCAGGAGTAGACTGAGCAAAAAGGAAGAGAGGGGGCTAAAAGGAGGAGAAGTAGATTTTGGGGAGAACAAGAACGTTAAATAAATATTTAGAGATGCTGAAAACAGAGAATTTTGCTGAAGAAGATTCTAAGTTCCAGAGGATACAGTGGAAAGATGTGGGTAGTTTACACATCTTTGTATACAGTGGGAGACAGGTCAGATCAGAGTGTGTGTAGTTTGGGACAATATTTCTCCTGGCAGTACTTGGAACAGGAGATTAGAGAAATATTTGCTCCTTGAGAGAAACCTGACAAGACCTGCATAGGGCTGGAGAAATACACTGCTCCACATGGCCCCCTGTTTCAGTAGCAGTGCTGACCTGCTTAGACCAGGGGGTCAGGAAGGGCTGACCTTGATTATCCTCTCCCTCTGTCCCTCCCTCTTCTCCACACCTAGCCCAGCAGAGGAAGGAAAACTAGATTTACAGCTGCCCAGCCCTTCCCCTGGAAGCCAGAGACACAGGTTGCTTTACTACCACCAACGCAAAAGTGATTTGTCTCCTTCATGTCGTTTTAATCCTTGCAGAATAATTTGTGGCAGCAATATGAAGGAGGATCAGCCCCTCAGACCCTCTTTGAAAATTGCTAGTGGACAAGGGCAGTGAGCAAGAGGAAAGTGCCTCTGAGCATCTTCTGTTAAAGGGAGAAGCCAGGCCTTGGGGGTGTTCCTTCAGTTTCACAAGTGGCAGGATTTTCACCCCCCGGTTGGCAGCTTTCAAATCGGTTCCCATTTCTCCAACTTAGGAAGAAGCTGTGAAAGCCGCAGGCAAGCGGGGATGAATGATTCACTTGGTCCTGGCCATTTCCTTCACTACTGGGATGTCTCAGTATCTCTCCACTCAGTTATTTGAGCATAATAATAATAATAATAATAATAATCTGCTTCCCTAGGACTTTCAGCGGAGTCGTTAGGCACGTGATGAAACCTCAGGTTGCACGGGGCTCCATCCACCCGTCCATCCGTCCATCCGTCCATCCGTTCACTCGATCACCCACTCGCCCACTACCCACCCTTCCATCGCGAAGCCTTCCTCCCTTTCCGGCTTACACTGGGCGTTAAACTCCGGTCTCTCCAGGCCGCCGGCGCACGTACACACGCGCGGGCGGGCGGGGTGTGCGGAAGCGCGGGCCGCGCCGGAGGCAGGACTGCAGCCTCCTGCGGGGCGCGAGGGCGGGGAGGCCGGGGAGGCCGGGGAGGCCCGGGCGGCGTGGCGGCGGCCGAGCCGAGCCCATCCGAGCCGGCACCTTCGGACGCCCCTGTCCCACGTGACCGTCCCTCCTCCCTCCTCCCAGTCGCGCGCACGGGCCGGGCGTCTCGACTCCCGCGCGCGCTCGGCGGGTCCCAGTCCCCGAGAGAAGAAGCGGAGGAGGGAGCGAGCCGGCGAGGCGGCCCAGGGGAGCAGGCGCGAGTGGCGGCTGCCGGAGCCGCCTGTGCACGGGTGGCGGCGAGGCCAGGCGAGGGGAGGCTGGCGGTCGCCCGAGCGGCGGGAGCCGGGGCGGCGCGGAATCCGCATCCGCCGCGAGTGTGATGAAGCTGCCCTGCCTTGCTGCTCCGCTCGCCGCCAGCTGACACCGCCCGCACCCAGCCCGCCCGGGAGGGGAGACGCCGCGGGGCCGTGACCTTGGCGGAGGAGGTAAATAGGGGAGGCGGGCGGGGAGGAGGCAGCGCCGTCCAGAGCCCTCCCGGCCCCCGGCCCGCACCCAGCCCTCGCTCTGCGCGGCGGGAGTGTCCGCGGGCGCAGGGCGGCCGCCCCTAGGAACCCCGCGCCGGGGCAGGGCTCACGGGCGCCGCGCGCACCCCGCGGTCCGCGGTGCTGAAACTGCCGCCCGGCTCCGGCGGCCGCCGCGGCGCGGGGCACAGGCGCGCCTGCCATTTGCTGTTGCCGGGAGAGCGAGCCGGGGGAGCTGGGGCTTGCCTGTCTTCTGTCTTCTCTGCGCTTCGGCTGGTGGCTCTGGAGGTTTCTGCACTTAGGCTTTTACAAAACCGCGGTGCCCCAGGTAATTGCCTGCAGGCTTGACCTCCCGCTCGTTCTCGTGGCCGGGACAAATTCTGGTGTCTTCTTGCAAAAATTAGGCAGGATTACCTCCTGACTTCCGAATCGAAGTGGGGAGAAAGGAGAGCAGCCGGTGGCTGGCAGTGCAGTCAGGTGGAAGTAGGCGAAGCATATACTCTGGGTCTGTGTGGGAGACCCGGGGGAATAGAGAGGAAACTCAGGCGCTGGAGAAGGTCTTTGGGAATGGGCTTCTCTGATGTGCTGCATGTGGGGATACTAGACAGATACCTGGGAGAAAGTGTGCTACCTTGCCCCCCACCCCCATTCCCCGGTGTTGTCTTTCTGCCCTTTTGGGAAAACATCACCAAGTGCAGATGCAAGTACTGGGAGAGAAGATAACTCTCTGTACTAGGGAAATGCTAACCGTAAGTGTTTAAGGTGAGCATCCAACACTTCAATGAAGTCAGCTACAACTATAACCAAATGGCTATTTCTACCCGGAAGACTGTAGTTTCTTACAATTCCTTGAGGGTGTTGTAGGTGTAAACTCATTAAAAAAAAATCCATGTCCTGTGTCACTTTCTCCAGCCAGCCCCAGTTTGTAAGAATGCTCCATGTGGGGTGGGTGCTGTGAATGATGATGATGAATCAGGGGAGTCCCTTAAGCGCTACCACTGAGATCTCACAGAAGTCTCTCTAACCCTTTGCAGGGCAGACTGATAATTCTTGTATCTGAGAGTGGAGCAAGTTTTGGGTGACATGGCGCAGGGGAATAATTATGGGCAGACCAGCAACGGGGTGGCCGATGAATCACCCAACATGCTGGTGTACAGAAAGGTAAGCGTGTCTTCATGTCTTCAGTTTCTTGGAAAACAGGAAACTTCTGGCTTTCTCGATTTTTTTCTCTCTAGATCAGAGTATGTGTCAACTTTGTGGCCTTGTGGATTCTCCAAATCATCAATGATTACGTACTATATACGTGAAAGTGATCTGATATTCTCAAGTGATGCATACGTGGAGAAACACAGTGAAGTAAATGAGGCCTCACATGTTCCTTGCTGGTTTTGCATAGATTATTCTGTCATGAGCATTAACAGCAAGTTTGGGCATTCCAGATATTTTGGTTGTTACACACATGGTTTAATAGCATCCATAATAATTTTAGAAGCTTTTTCTTATACTCCCCTCTAAACATTTAGGTTATAGTAATTGCATAAGCGAATCACATTTCAGAAATAAAAATAGACCACTTTGCAGTTCTGTGGCAAGAATGTGTCTGTGTAAATGTATGTAGTTTAATAGTTTTGCTTTTGACTAAACAATTCTAGTCTTTTTTGTCTTAGCCTAAATTATTTTTTACTTTCTGTTATTTTTATGATTTGGGGTATTTATGGGTATTTATATTCTAGTGCCATATGCCTATTAAATCATTAAATAATATTTATCTTCCAGAGTTGCTTTTTTTTTTGGCCACAAATAGATTTGACAGCTTTATACATTTAATAGCAATGCTATCGGCAACAAACTTTTAGACACTGAGCAACCATAATAAAGATGCATTTGAATATTTCATGTGCTTTCGAGTGGTTGCTTAGGTTATCATCAACAATCTTACTAAAATTAAGGATGCAGTATTCTTCTGCACCAATCATTTTTATTGCATTGTATAGATGATTTTTTAAAGAATATTATCATCTGTAGTGCTTATTGGGCAAGATTTCTTTAGTCAACACTAACAATGGTAAAAAGGAAGTCATGCTTTGAAACACCCCAAAATCGTTACAGGTTTTAATGAGAGAGAGCCCATTGAAGAGTTCAGGATGCTTGCATTTATTTATTTTTCAGCAAAAGGATCAGAGCTGTTTATGAATAAAGATTAAAGACTATGTGCTACTTTAACCGGCACTAAATCAAAACTTTCCATCCATGTAGCCATCCATAGGAATATTGCTGTGGCTTTAATGGGAAGATGCACGGGCATTCTGGCACAATGCTAACTGTTTTATTCTCTATCCTCGGTGAACAGTACTACATTGTGTACCTATGAATGCATTTATATGTGTCTGTGATAAAACAGTATGATAGGAAAGATAACTCAGGACTCAGTTGTCTGTATTAGTCTTAAAGCATTCCAACCGCATACATCAGGAAAATAATCCACTTGCGTTTAAATTATTAGCATTGTGTTTTTAAGTTGATTGAAATGACTGGATTCTTGTCTATTCTATTTAGAGTTGGTTTTAAAAAGAAATATTTTGTGGGCAGTTGGGTGGTTTTAAAGAAGTCATAATATTTTGTATTGTTTGGTAAGACTCTGAATATTGTAATATGCAAGCTGTGAGAATTTTGAATTCTGTCTTATGGGTGTATACAATGTGAAGAGTTAGTCTTTTGGTTGGAAAATTATAGTAGTAAGCTATTTCTGTTAGGCTAAACAATTGTATTCCCTCTCTGTTTCCCTTTAAAAGATTAAGGACTGAATAGATCTGACACCTAGTAGTTATTTTCATTAGAAATGAATTAAATATGCAGCAACTAGTGTGTGTCATTCAGTCAGTTATTTTGAGAACAAATAAGAAGACAGGGATTTTAGAAATAGTATTTGACTCTTCAGTGTACCTGAGCCTCTGTTGCTAATTTTGAGTTTATACAGTGTTATAGAGCAACAAATTGCCATTAATTCTACTTGAGTTATCAGAATGTAATGATTTCAGGAGGAGAATGTACTATCTCATTTTTTAAAGCATTATTATTTTGTCGGTTAAGCTTGGAACTTCTTGTGCTACTCATTTTTCCCTTCCTTTATTGGCTGTTTGCTTAGGGTTAGTAATCTATAATTTACTTTTCAAAGAAAGACTTTCCTGTTAAATCATTATTGGAAAAAATAACTCCTTTCAGTAAATTTTACTCTTAATGCTTACCTGTGGATTGCCTGTCTATTCTTGTATTCTCTGAGCATATATTTTTTTGTTTTTCTTTGTGATAGAAATAACAATATATAAGTAATATCAGATAATGTATAAAGAGACACAAAGTCCTTGTTTGTCATTTGCTAGTTATCAAGTCAAACGGTCTATGTCTGTGTGTAGACATAGATTGTGACATCACAAATTTCATGTGCCCTTTATGCTTCTGTTTTTTGTATCTTATATGGGCTTTCCATTCAATATCTTCTCAGTAGAGCCAACTTCTAATGTGAAGAACAACAAAATAATTGGAGAGGGGTGTTGGTTGAATATGTGTGTTAGGATGTTTCAACTGCTCCACCTTCATAAAAGAATAAACACTGGATTGTAATGCTTATTAATCAGGAAGTCCATCAAAGACTTAGAAAGGCCTTCAGTTCCAATAGGACATTGCTTAGTAACAGTGGAGAGAAAGGATAGAAAAACTGTTCTAGCGACTCATGCTTGTTTTCCCCTTCTACTTCACTGTTGAAGCATACCTCTTGACAGCGTGTTCTGAACTGGCAGCATTCATGGTGTTTCCCTCCCTGTGACACCTCCTCTTTACTTATTGCTTATGACTCTGATGATTCGCACACACTCAAGATATGCATGTGCTATTTCCATTTTATCTTCATAGGCTATTGGTTTCCAAAGTGGAATACAGAGAAAAGCTGGGATGTGTGAATTTCTTGTGTTTGTTTGATGTCTCCCTCATTATCTTCGTACAAATTACAGGAGTTTTTCCAAATCACAGAAAAATTCTGAGGATCTTTTTTTCCATGGAGAAGTCCATAGGGATCTTATGGAAAAAAATGTACAGTGGATAAAACTCTGATTGTTAAAGTAGAGTGGATGTCACCATATTGAAGGGTATAGGTGACAGTAACGCTGCTTCATGATCCAGATTAGGGTTGCTGCTTGAAAGTCTCAGTCTCAGATGTTGGCCAGTAGCTTTTTGGCATAATACAGGGAGTCTCAGTAGAGTTCATTTGATGTCAGAGACACATTTTAAAAATACGTATGGGTGAAGTATTTGCCTTATCAATTCTTCTATTGAGAATACTGTCTTTTTCATAAGCAGGTGATTAAATTACAATGGTGATGTTGTTTTATGTACTTAAGGACATCTTATTTAAAAGCACATAAAATTATGAGACTTGACTGCTTTTATTCCTGGCACTTTTTAGGCCTCCTTCAGGCAGGACTTTAACGAGATTAGAACTAGAAGTAATCAGTTTCCTTAAGAAGAGACCTGACTAGCTCCAACAAGTGTTGGATTCAGATCGGCTCTTGAAGAATCTGTAGAGTTGACAAGTCAGAACTCAATGTTACTTGGTGTTGATGGAGCTTAAACACTTCCCCCTCTTTTGGATGGCTTTGGACAAAACTCTCCTTTGTGGGAACGGCACTGGCCGTAAAGAACTACTGAGTACAGGGAGAGACATTCCAGATTTGGTGTCTGGCCAGCATACTGTCCACTAGACAGTATACATCACTTTTAGTCCAGCAGCCGACATTCCTGCATTTGAAAAACAAACTCTCTAGGGCACCTTGGGGCCAGTGCTTCAAATTGGCTGGAATGCTGGCTTCTCACTAGCAAGACTCCTCAAAATGTCCAATAATTTCTGATATTATTGCAGCAATCATTTATGCTCAAGCTGTCAGAAAAGAAAATGAAAATGTTTTTCCTCATTCGTTATCTTACTGCAGTAAACATGGCTTTGGAAATAGCAAACTTATCAAGTTCACTGTTCCTCCCCCTCCTCCTTCCCCTCATCTTTCTCCTACTCCCGTTCTCTCCTCCATTCTACTCTCCTGTCTCTTCATCCTTATATAGTTGCTTGCTTTGCATTTGTTTGTTTTTAGTTTTTCTTTTCAAACTTAAGGTTGAAGACATAATTTGCACTGTTTATTTAGTTGTAAAGGAGAAAGCAGTGTCTTTGGGAGAAGAGAATAGATGCCAGCCTTGTTACCTGTGAAGCTCAGGACATGGATAAATCTTTCAAATATGGTATCTTGTGGTGGTAGTGGCAACAGGTTATTATTTTAGGGTTAAGGCTGCTCCATTCTGTTTGTTTTTTTTTTTTTTTTTAAGTCAGGGTCTTCCTCTGTTGACCAGGCTGGAGTGCAGTGGTGCAATCATAGCTCACTGTAACCTTGAACTCCTGAGCTCAAGCTATCCTCCCACCTCAGCCTCCTGAGTAGCTGAGACTACAGTTGGGTGCCACGATGCCTGCCTAATTTGTTTGTTTGTTTGTTTGTTTTTGTAGAGATGGGGTCTCACTATGTTGCCCAGGCTGGTCTTGAACTCCTGGGCTCAAGCGATCCTCCTGCCTCAGCCTCCCTAACTGCTGAGATGACAGGTGAGAGCCATAGTGCCCAGCTGTAACTGTTCCATTCTTGAAGAGCAAGACGAGACCACTGGCTTTTCTTATATGAAGTCGCAATGAGAGCTGTCACCCAACCAGGAAGAGTATTTATGCTGATTGACTTGATCTAAGCATTGTCTTTGAAAGCTGCTTCTAAAGTCAGTCTGCTCTGTGAGAGGAGGCATACCTGCCAGAAAGAGGAGTGGCTTGATTTTCTTCTTTGGAAGAGACTGGGCCACAGACATTACTAGTCTCTTAGTGGTGAGCTAGCTGACATTTCCTATATTAACTCAGTGGATTTGTCAGTACAGGATTGCCCACCTGGTCAACCTTGAGGGTGTTGATATTTCTCGCCTGAATCCTCATTGTGAAAAATAATATTTGACTTTCCTTTTTTTTTGAGATGGGGTCTTATTGTGTTGCCCAGGCTGGTCTTAAACTCTTGGGCTCAGGTGATCCTTCTGCTTCAGCCTTCTGAGTAGCTGGCATTGTAGGCGTGTACCACCGTGCCCAGCTGATCTTTAATATTTTCGAACCTTAGTCTTCTTAATCTGCCTGGGTTTACTACCTGTTAGCAGAGTGAGGAATATGTACAAGTGACAACAAGACGAAGACCCACTAGAAAAAGAAGGAGTGTGTGTAAAAGATCATTACGAAAGGCATGGTCCTTTTAAGCCCTCAGATTTCCAAATTAAGGGCTCAGATGGGAGGCAGGCACTGACGGAAGTATTTTGTCATTTCTGAAAAATTTTTAAATGGAGGGTCTTTTGTAAATCAGATTATTTGAAAGAAACTTTCTGAACCGAGGGAAGTTGTCTACTCTAAACATACTCAGACCTGTTTTTTCCTCAGTGATACTCATAGTGACATGTGCCCTGAGAGAAGATAGGACCATCATTGATATTTCCATGATGATATTTCTTGATGAGAAATAGAAGGGTTTTATGAGTAACAATTTAATGATGAATTTTGGGTAGTAATTGAGTTTAGAGCAGGAGAGTCTTTCTGGGTTGAGCTCTTGCCTCACCAGTTGTTGTTTGTCAGTGCTGTTTGTGGGATTACAATAAGGATTTGTGGCCTGAATTTTATTTCTTTTATTTCTCACTTCCAATCTCTCTGAATCTAATTGATCAGAGGAAAGTGCAGATGTGCATAAGAGAAGCCCTCGAGGGATTTTATTACCTTCTGATAGCCTCTGTGGTTCTGGTGAGTGATGGAAAGCAGGATATTTTTAGGAAGTGTGGGTGACAGAATGTGATCACTGCAGAGAAAGTGGAAATATTTTGAATTTGGACAGTTTAGTGACTTAAATGTTAAGTCTCCTTGAAAACAGGATTGTGGAAAACAAGTAGCACAAATAATTGGCCCTTGCTTCCCACTTCATGACGGTGATAAGGAGGCATGTGAATGTCAGGGTTATGCAGGCTTCTAGCCTACAAAATATCAACCTAATTATAAAATCGTTGTAAATGATAGAGTGGGTGCCCAGTTCCTGAGGAAACAAAGGCCCACTTCTTTCTGCAGTTGGCCCACAGCAATGCAAATTTAACTTGCCTTCTTTTTAATACCTTTTGTCTTGTGTCTAATTAACAAAAGTCTTAGGACATTGGAACCCTGCCAGACAATCGTGAACTCAATTCTGGCTCCATTGAAATTGCCACCTGGTCTCGACTAGAAAATATTTGGGCTGAGTGGCCTATCTAGAAGGATAAATTGTTATTTTGTCTTCTGGAAAAATATACAGGAAATAGCAGTTTTGTGAAGTTAGCTGGGTTCTTCAAAAGTTAGAGAGCCTTCCTTTCTTTGGTTCTTTCTGGTGATTAACAAGTAAAAGTTTTCTGAAGATGACAGTGGGTGGAAATGGAGGAAGCATGTGCATTAGAACTGGGAAGTCTTGGTTTTAAATCTCAGTTCTGCCACTGTTTAGTTGTGTGGCTGTGGGTTAGTGACCTAACTCCTTTCACTGCAGTTTTTTTTTTAAATCTACGAAGTGATGAAAAATAAAAACTGTTTTAATGTTTTCTTCATAAGGCTGTTTGATGATAAAATGAGACAGCCTGGGGAAAGTGTTTTGCATAGAACCTAATATATATTAGATTCCCAATAAATGCCTGCTACTATAATTAATATTATCATTATTATCTTACTACTGTTTAACGAAAATTATTAAGCATCCAGTATGTGCCAGGTGAGGTACCATACGTTACCATATTTTTTGATAATGAAAGAAAGGTGAACATTTTCACTACCTCCAGGCATATTTTTCTGGTAGGATACAGAGGTGGATTCTGTAGGACATGTTGGTAATATTATTTTTATGATACTTACAGTGTCCTGTCTTCTATTGTCTAGCTCTATCTAACTAGCTTCCTCTACTCATTAATGGGAAAGTTTTTGGAGTCTTGTCTTATATGTCTTTGAAGCCTGCACAGTTACTTGGATAATATGCAAAGTCTATAAAGCCTTAGAATCCAGGAATTTCAGAGGTGAAAGGAAACTCAGAGTTTATCTACTTTTTCATTTTGCAGATTATGAAATTTAGGATCAGAGAAGTAACGCGATTTGTCTGAAGTCACACAGCTTGAATTCAGGTCTTTATTTATTTGTCTTTCTATGGCTTCTCTTTCTCTCTCTGTCAGTAAATTTGGTAAGACTTTGTGTTTGTAATTTAGTGTCAATGAATAATCAGCATCCTGGTTGCTTCATGGACATCGTGGATTATACCAGGATGTCTAGTCAGCTACTCTAAATAGATTAGGTGCTTTTTTCCTCTGACATGTAGGTTAGCTCAAAATTAACTTTAAATAGTCTTGGTGGCTGATGGCCATTGGATTGGACAGCACAGTGATAGGAAGTAAAGGACTCTGAACAAATAGCATCAAGTCCAAGAAAAGTGATAAAAGAATATGCTATATTTAGCTTAACAGTTGCATACAGTGCTTAAAACAAAGTGGAGCTCAACAAATGATTTTTTTAAAATAGGAATACAACAGAAGTTTTAAAAGAAGACCATAGACCACAGCCTTGTAGGGGAATGGTAGATATCGTGCTGCATGACAGTGAATATTTACTTCGTTTATGACTTCTTTTCTTTTCTTTGAAACTTTCAGTGGTCTGAAGTAGGTGGCTCTCCTAACATCAGATGACATAGGTTGTCTTTCATAAGACAAAAGCCTGCATGTGCCATGAATATAGGGCCTCAGATGATTTGCTGACATTGAAAGTATTTCAGTTTATCTCTATTTCATAGCATCTCCGAGATGTATCACAGCCACTCCATTTCCTGTCAAGACTGAGCAAAACCCAGAAGCTTCTGGGTAAAAGGGATTTAAAGTATTTAGAACCCTTCCTGAGGATTTCAAGTTGAGGCATAAAAGGAATCTATTTTTTATAAGCTCCCTTCTCTCGTCTGTGTCTCTGAACTTTTAAAGGAAGGCGTTAGCCCATGAGGAGGTAGTAGTAATGAAGGGTCAAAGGATTCCGAGTCAGAAGAGCCAGATCTGAATTCTGACCCTACTTCTGATTAGCTAAGTACATTTTCTAGGTAAAGGGGGGAAGCAGTGTGGATTCTTTAGTGTGTTCTGATAGCCATGTGTCACTACGCACTTCTTTGTGTTTTTACATCTCCTCCTGTTGCATTTTAAATCATTTTTATAGTAGGTGGTTTTGCCTAATAAAGCATTTTCATAGCAAAAACAAAATGCTATGTAAGCTTGGTCAAGTTTCTCAGCTTTCCTTAGTGTCCTTGCAAAAGCTATCTTTGCAAAACGCTTTCTGACCAAGTCTTTCCCTGCTTGCTGTGTGTCCCTGTGGCCGTAGGTCATTTAGAAGCCCAGTTGACCTGATTTCCCCTGTTTGCTCATTGCTAGAAGACAATCAAGAACAATACAAAATATATGTGACCTTCATTGTCCACACAAAGCTCCCAATGTCAGCCCAACTGGTTTCGTAGAATTTTTTTTCTCTAGAAATCTATGGACATTTTTAACTGTTAATACTTAAGATGGTGTATGCCAAGGGATTTTGAAGAAAATTTAGTACCAGATAGAGAGAACAAATTCAGACTAATATGGCTATTAACACATAATTAATATTATTACAATGTTTTTCTCTTTGAACTTTTCTAAGTGCCTTTGCTCTGGAGATCAATGTCATTTGTCACTTGTCCTAAATTTTATATTTGGTATTTTGTTTTTAGGCTCTTGGTTGATTGTTAATTATTGAGTGTTGACTTACCATGTGCCAGGTCCGTTGCGTGTATGACTCATTTTCTTCAAAATAATCTTCCACATTGGTTATTAGTACTACGTTTTTCTAAAACAAACAAACAAACAAACAAACACACCTGAAAACCAATTTATGCTGAGTGAGTGACCTCCCAAGATTAGTGGCAGAACTGTTGAGTTCTGTGAGGCTAGAAACACCTATTTTTCACTGCAGTTTCTCAGGATCTAAAGCAATGGCACAAAATAGGTGTCCTTGAATACTGGTTGTATAAATACGTGAATGAAAGAAGAAAATAGGGAATGAATGCCTGGTGCATAGTCCCTGCTCTTGCCTCTTTACTGTGTTGCTCTCTAGATTAATACGTGAATGGACAGAACATTTGGAATTCAAGTCTGTTCATTACATATGCACTCGGCCTTGGCTGTGTATGGAACAGCTATCTATGTAGTAAGTGCTGAAGATAGAGTTTTGAACAGTGCAGACAGGTCTGAACCATCACCAAGCTTATTTTACTGTGGCAAAGACAGATGTCAAGCCACTCATCATAAGGTGATTAATACTATGAAAGAGGAAGAACTGAGTGATAGAAGTTATTTATTTTTGGTTTTCTGGTTTCCAAAATAAATATTACGTTAACCTCTATTTTCTGTTGGCCGTTCTTTTTTTTATCAAATTTTATTTTTATTGCTCACTGGTAGCACATAATGTAATACAAACACATATTTTCAGTATGTTTTACATTTGATATTGAAACTTTGCAAGTTGAAAAACAGAAACATTTAAGTATTAATTTTTTATTGTCCTTTGTGGTTTCTTTGATTTGGAAATTGGAATTTGGAATGTTTTTCTTCTCCAAGATGCCATGCTAGGTCTTACAGTTTATATTGCAAACTGTAGTATCTAATTCAATTTATCTTTTAAGTAGGAGCAATATTCATTTTTACTGACTTTTATAATGGAAAAATAGGTGTTAAAAATGCAGGTATTTCCAGCTGGGCATGGTGATTCACGCCTCTAATCCCAGCACTTTGGGAGGCGAAGGCGGGCGGATCACCAGGTCAAGAGATCAAGACCATCCTGGTGAACATGGTAAAATCCGGTCTCTACTAAAAATACAAAAATGAGCCGAGCATGGTAGTAGGTACCTGTAATCCCAGCTACTCGGGAGGCTGAGGCATGAGAATCACTTGAACCTGGGAGGCTGAGGTTGCAGTGAGCTGAGATTGCGCCACTGCACTCTAGCCTGGGCAACAGAGTGAGACTCCGTCTCAAAAAAAAAAAGTAGATATTTCCAGATAAATATACAATCATGTTAATGTGGTGGTTTTTACCTTTATAAAAACTATTGTCAGGGAATTCTGGTATTCCACCTTCATATTTTAGTTTTCAATACAGTATCATGTCATAGTTCACTGTCTACCTTATTTTTTTAACTTTTATTTTAGGTTCTGGGGTACATGTGCAGGTTTGTTATATGGGTAAATTCATGTCATGGGGGTTTGTTGTACAGATTATTTCATTACCCAGGTATTAAGCATAGTTATAACCCAATAGTTATTTTTCCTGATCCTCTCCTTTCTCCCACCCTCCACCTTCTGATAGGCCTCAGTGTGTGTTGTTCCTCTTTATGTGTCCATGTGTTCTCATCATTTAGCTCCCACTTACAAGTAAGAACGTGCAGTATTTGGTTTTCTGTTCCTGCATTAGTGTGCTGAGGATAATGGCTTCCAGCTCCTTCCATGTTCCCGCAAAAGACATGATTTCGTTATTTGTTAATGGCTGCATAGTATACCATGGTATATATGTACCACATTTTTCTTTATCCAGTCTGTTGTTAATGGGCATTTAGGTTAATTCCGTGTCTTCACTATTGTGAACTGTGCTGCAATGAACATTTATGTGCATGTGTCTTTATAATAGAATAATTTATATTCCTCTGGGTATCTGAGTGCCTAGCACAGTGCCCAAGGTTTAACAGCCTCTGACACTTAGTAGGTGCTTAGTGAATGAACTAAATTGAGCTAAACTAAGGTTGAAACCCCTCAGGGATTTACTGGGACTGATGAAGAAAAGGTACTGATCATATCCCTTAAAAAACAAAATATCTCCTTTCATAGATTCTCAGTCAGGCTTCTCTACTTCTGGCAACTCAGAATTGATGAATCTGTCTAAATTGGCTAGCAAGACAGAAGAAAAAATGCCCTTGGAATTCAAGAAATGTACTTGTTAAGCTGAAGGACTCGTACACTGCCTGAGTTAAAGTGCACTTAACACGAGCCCAATTACTTTACCTGAGTCTGAGTTTCCACATCTGTAAAATGGGAGTGAGAACCACAGGTGGTTGTTCGTATTACGTGAACAGTGCATGTAAAGCTTGTATAAGTAACAGTTCTTCAATGTATATTAACTGTTTATTATAATTGTCCAGAAAAGGGACATGGACTTCCCTACAAATGGCAGTGATGACATCTAAGGAATATTTTCTTTTAAAATTTTTCTTCATCATATTTTAGAATTTGCTGCTCTTCATTGGCTTGGCATTTTTGTTTAAAGCTGTTTTATATGGTAAACATAAAGCAGTATTTAAAAATTTTCATTGTGGCATAGTTCAAAGAAATACAAGAGTGAAGAAAATAATATAAAGAACCTTCATGCACCTATCACATAGTGTCAGCAATGATTCACTACAGGTAAATTGTATTTCGTTTCCTCTTCCACACTTCCTGTATGTCCTAGTTGATTATTTTGAAGCGAATACCAGAAAACATATCATTTAGGATATAAATTTTTTAGTATGTGCATAAGGCACCTTTAAAGAAGATAAAGGTAAATAAAAAGTTAAATAAAATTACTCTATTATTTGTCTTGAGTCCTTAGGATAGTAACACATCTTACTCAATGTGCTTTAATTTTTTTTATATTTACGCAAATCTATTGTTCTTTAATTTTTCTTTTTTTTTTCTATTGTGGTAAAAATATATAACATAGGGCCAGGTGCGGTGGCTCACGCCTGTAATCCCAGCACTTTGGGAGGCCGAGGTGGGTGGATCACGAGGTCAGGCATTTGAGACCAGCCTGGCCAACATTGTAATACCCCATCTCTACTAAAAAAAAATACAAAAATTAGCCGGGTGTGGTGGTGCCTGCCTGTAGTCCCAGTTACTCGGGAGGCTGAGGGAGGAGAATCACTTGAACCTGGGAGGGGGAGGTTGCGGTGAGCCGAGATCGCACCACTGCACTCCATCCTAGGCGACTGCACACCAGCCTGGGTGACAGTGAAATATTCTTTCACAAAAAAAAAAAAAAAAAAAAAAAATATATATATATATATATATGTAAAATAAAATGTACTATTTTAGCCATATTTAAATGCATAGTTCAGTGGCGTTAAGTACACATCAACCATCATCACCATCCATCTCCAGAACTTAATCTTCCTAATCTGAAACTCTGTACCTGTTAGACAATAATTTCCTATTCTCCTACCGGCCCTATTGCAATCACCATTTTACTTTCTGTCCTTATGGAATAAACTGCTCTAGGTACCTCATGTAAGCAGAAACATCCGTATTTATTCTTTTTTGACTGGCTTATTTCACTTGTATTATTTATAACTGGCTTATTTCCCTACTATAGCGTCCTCAATTGTTCATCCGTGTTGTTTTACATATGCCAGATTTTTTTCTCCTTTTTAAAGGCTTAATAATATTCCTTTGATTGTATTTACTGCATTTTGTGTATTCATTCATGTAACAATGGGCAGTTGAGTTACTTCTGCGTCTGACTATTGTGTATAATAGTGCAGTGAACATAAATATACAAATATCTGTCTTGAGTCTCTGCCGTCAGTTCTTTGGGTGTACACCCAGAAATGGGATTGCTGGATCACTTGGTAATTGTACTTTTAATTTTTTTGAGGAACTGCCTTAACATCTTCTGTAGTGGCTGCACCGTTTTGCATTCCCACCGACAGTACAGAGTCTCCAGTTTCTCCACGTGCTCATCAACACTTGCTGTTTTCTGTTTCTTTGGTAATAGTCATCCTAATGGGTGTGAATTGGTATCTCATGGTGATTTTGATTCACATTTCCCTAATGATGGAGCATCTTTTCAAGTGCTCATTGGCATTTATATATATTCTTTGGACAGTCTATCAGCTTTTAAAGGCAGGTTGGATTGTCGGCAGTCAGGAAGGGCTTTGGCCAGTGGACCATACAATCATTAAGATTTCTGTCTAACCAAAATTCTATTGTTTTTGCTTAAATTTCCAAGCTAGCTTTTTGATAATGGGGAGGTCTTTAAAGTCTTTGTACATTTTGTAATTGCTTTACATTTACTTATTAGCTCGCTATCCACTGGGAAAGATGAACTCAGCTCCAAAGCGAATTTGCAATTTCATTAGCAATTGAAATAATCTTATGGAAGTTTTTTCCCTTCTTGTAGCACCCATTTGACCTTATCAGAGTAACTAATATTGCTTTCATTTACCGAGATCTCCTTTATCACCACTGGACATTAAAATAGCATGTGGTAAATCTCTGACTGGAGATAATATTTTTAGCTGCTGGTGTGCTTATGGGCCTAATATTTTCCTATTTCTGCTTTTATAGTGAGATTTTTATGATATTCAGTATTTCACATAGGACTGTTATTTCTAGCTGACTAATATCCAGGCAGTATAACTACTGAAGAGTACCAGAGGCCAGGCACGGTGGCTCACGCCTGTAATCCCAGCACTATGGGAGGCCAAGGTGGGCAGATCACTTTAGGTCAGGAGTTTGAGACCAGCCTGGCCAACATGGTGAAACCCCGTCTCTACTAAAAATACAAAATTAGCTGGGTGTGGTGGTGTGCGTCTGTAATTCCAGCTACTCGGGAGGCTGAGAATCACTTGAACTCGGGAGGCGAGCTTGTACCTGACTGTGCGGATTTGAATCCAGGCTCTCTCACTAACCAGCTGTATGAATTGGTCAAATTACTAAACCTCTCCATGGCTCCCTTTCCTATCTGCACACTGGAGTAGTAACAATACCTGCCTCTTAGAGTTACTGTCGTGATTAAATGAGTGAAGACTTAGCGCAGGACCTGGCACACAATAAATGCACAATGTTAGCCACTGTTACTGGGTTTGTTTCCCTCTCTTTCTCTCTCTTTCCCTCTCTCCTTCCTTCCTATCTTACTTCTCTTTTTCCTTCCTTTTTCTTCTCTTTTTCCGTTATTTTTAATCCTAATAGTTTAAAGGACTAGCAGCATGTAAACTCCATATAGCCTTTTACACTGAACATTTTAGTTTCAGTAAATGTGACAAATTATGTTTTTCATTTTACTAAGTATTTTTACATGTATGTACACATATTCCCATTTATATATGAAAACCTGTGGACTTGGTATGAATTATTTTCACTATACAGATGACTTTCATGGAGGCGAAGTGACTTTTCCACAACACACCTAGTAAGTTGCAGACCTGGGACTCAAATTGTTCAAGATATTCTTGGAAAAATCAATTTTTCTCTGAGCCTCCATGGGAAGTAGGGATATAATTTCTGCTTCACAGTGATGTTGTAAGGATCAAATTCGATGACATAAGAAACCAAACCATTTCTACCACTTCGTGATTGTGTAAGGGGGGTGGAATATCTCCATGAGCTTTTGTGTTTTAATATGGAAAATCAGGATCACATAGAAATAGGGCTTGATGTCCTCCAAATGTTGGTTAAATTGGAATGCAGTTTCTCCTACTGAATAACGCTGCCTAGAGGGTGCCTCCCATTTCAGAGATCTTCATGGCAGTCCCAGTCCTGAAGGAGGATTTCTATCTCCCTGCTAAAATCTCCTCTTTGCCTTTTGTTCTCTTTATGTGTAACTCCTGCTGTTACTAATGTTTTTGTTCTTGCCTTCATCTCTCTTTTCCTTTACTTTCTTACTTTTACTATTTTCCTTCAAATTTACCCTCTACTTCTCTGAGTCAATATCTAGTGTTTTCTTTTGCTTCTAATTTATTTTTCTTTTATCTCCTTTCTGTCTGAATGTTTCTCTTATCTTTTGCTTATTCTTATCTTTCCATCCTTATCTTTCAGGGTTTTCATTAGAATAAAACCTCAATAATTGACCCTTCTGGGTGATGATAGTGATGAAGCTTAATTAAGAAAAATATTAAGATAATAGTACAGTGAAAATAAATTCAGTTTTGGTTGTTTGAGATCTATGAAATAACTGCTTTTGGAGTTTTCGGATGGGGCAAGCTACCCATATCTCCTCAAGAAGCTTATAAATGCTTTAAGGAATATCCCATACTGTCTCAGAATTATTTTATTATTATTTTCTTTCTTTGGCTTTGTTTAGTCTCCCCATCTTTTATTCCCAATGCACTTGAGTATGGACAGCAT
The DNA here is from genome assembly GCA_963573385.1 of Cacajao melanocephalus. Taxonomy (NCBI): domain Eukaryota; kingdom Metazoa; phylum Chordata; class Mammalia; order Primates; family Pitheciidae; genus Cacajao; species Cacajao melanocephalus. The sequence continues at coordinate 30,410 of CAUYLG010027771.1, read as the reverse complement.
TAGTAACTGTATAGCATTCCCTCTATTCTGAGGTTAGGAGAGTTGTATTTGATTATAACCAGAAAAGTTACCATTCACTTAGTTTTGTATGAAAAGATTATTTCAAAAAGTGCTCTCCTTTCACCTGAAATCTTGGTCCCATGCAGTTATGCATTCTATTCATATTTCTTTTAATCAGTGTGATGTGCCTTAGTATTAAGTCTTAGTATAGATCGTTGAGGATGGGAATTTGAATGGATTCCAACAAAAGCAGTTTATCTGTTGGAAGTAGATTCTGACTCTCCTCATTAAGTAGAATTATCTACAGCCTTAAAACAGATGTGATGGTCTTGCCCTGAAAGTTTATTAGAAACAAATTAATTTACTTGCTCTGTATTGATCTGACTCAAAGCTCATTGTCAATTTATAAAACTGTCATAAACCCCTCCGTCCTTGGTATTTTTCCCTCTTTTTCTGTAGTAATGGCACTCCCCATTTATCTAGGCACATGGCCATCAGAATAAAGATTTTAGCTCCCAGGCTCCTACATAGCTAGGCATGGGTGGATAATATATTCCAGCCAATGAGATGTGAACAGCTGGGATGTCATATTCAGAAAGTGCTCTAAAAAAGGGTATGTACCTTTCTTTTTCTTTTTTTTTCCTTTTGTTTTTCTTGCTATCTAGAATGCAATCATCTTGGCCAGAAGATAAAAGCTGAGAGTTTATGATGGTAGAACAACACTGGTCCCTGATGTTTATAGGTTTTACCATACCTGACCTGCTACAGAAAAATTAGCTTATACCTTCTTTAAGATATTACAATCTGTGTTGTCTGTCACTTGCAACCAAACTAAATTTTAACCAATTCAACAACTATATGCAATGCCTTTTAAGAACAATTTATTTGCCGTCTAGGAATAAATGTAGTTTCCTTTAAACAACTTAACAGGGAGACTCTAACTTTAATTATGCATATGGTTCAATTTAATGTTTAACATTAAATTGTCTATTGCCATTCACAATAGCAAAGACATAGAATCAACCCAAATGCTCTTCAATGATAGGCTGGGTAAAGAAAATGTAGTATGTATACACCATGGAATACTATGCAGCCATAAAAGGGAATGAGATCATGTCCTGTGCAGGGACCTGGATAGAGCTAGAAGCCATCGATCTCATCACACTAACACAGGAACAGAAAACTAAACACTATATGTTTTCACTTATAAGTGGGACTGAACAATGAGAACACATGGACACAGGGAGGGAAACAACACACATTAGGGCCTGTCAGGGCTTGGGGAGTTAGAGCATCAGGATAAATAGCTTATGAATGCTGGGCTTAATACCTAGGTGATGAGTTGATAGGTGTGGCAAACCACCATGGCACATGTTTACCTATGCAACAAACCTGCACGTCCTGCACATGTATTCCGGAACTTAAAAAAACATTATGTGCAAGGCAATTTGCTAAAATTGACTGGAGATAAAGAATCAGTGATGATGATATGTTCTTTATCAGAGCACTGTAGGATCCCAAGATTGAAGGACAAACAGATTGACAAATAATTTCCAGTATATATGTATGTATATTTAATATAAAATATTATTCAAGTTTAAAAAATAGTTATTCAAGTTTTAAAAATTGCCATTTTTCTACTATGAAAGCCTGGAAAGGTTGTCATTTGCCCATGTCAAAGAATAGTTGCAAATAAAAATGTTCTGATTCATTATACTGCCAAAGAGGAAACATTCTTTAAAAAAGATTGAACTTATTTTCTTACCCTGGAAATTGGTTCCTCATGTGACAGGTTCTGTAGCTGAAGACGCTTTTCTTGTAATGTATTTGCTTGCTTGGAAGTTTAGCTGATTTAAAAATGGAATCCTTTTACATAATAAAGCAAAAGCTGCTTAAAGTTGTAGAGATAGGTCAGTACTGCATATATTTATTTCAGTGCTCTATTGGGTACCCTGTTTTATGTTTATAATCATTTGGTTGAGCATATTTATGAAAAGTAGTATGAATTTCCCCCCTTGGTACTGTCTTGGAAATTGTACGTTCTTAACCATGGAGATGAGGTCCTCCTGAGTTGGATTTTAACAGAGTCAAATAAGCATATCAATTTGTAGTGCCTCAATATAAAAAAAATATCCACACAGAGCAAAATATGAGTGTTCCTACCATCACGTAATCCATGTATTCCTTTTAAAAATCTCACATTCTGAAAAATCAGTCACTAAAAATAACTGATGTTTTGAGGAGAATAGAATTGGAACAGATCACTCAAAACATTTTAAACACTCAAAACATTTAATGTTATAATTAAGCCCTAACCAAAACAATAGCAAGCTAATGAAAAATACTAGCACAATTATAAGAACATGTTAATGTCCCTGCAAATACATAACTCAGTAAATATAAGACTTTACCTTTAGAATTGAAGAAGAAGGTAGGTTGGTAGAAGAGTATGTATGGAAGTACTGAGTTGCCTAAGTTACGAAAACGAGGTCAGAGGGGCATTGGTGCCAGAATTTGCAGGCGGAGGAGCAATGACAGGCTTAGTATAAAATAGTTCTGGCTCCTTCTCGGGTGTTTGATTGTTTGTTTTGCACAAACATCTGAAAGAAACATTTGAAACCATACATTTAGTGAAATGGAGCCAAGAGGAAGAACGTGGTGTAATGGGCAGTGCGTTCAGTACCGTATCTCTGCATGACTTGTACATCCTCCTAGCTGTGTGTGATTTGTGTTCAGATGCTGTGTCTTGGTGGCACAGCATACAGTGTGCTAAGAAAAACTGTGCAGGAACCAGTGAGACTTCCATGTTGGACTGTGGCGATTCCCTGATTTCCCAATTATGTGTGGGCTAATTCTTGCTGCAGCAGTATTCCGGCAGAACACACTGTCCGTTAAATGACTGTTCAAGTTCTGGTTGTTCAACTGGAGAGGTCGTTTGAGTCAGGGCAAGAAACAAAATGACTGTGTTTGAACCAAGGATGGGACAAGGAAAAGAGGCATGAACAATGGAGTAGAGAACTATAGAAAAGGGAAAAGGAATGTTTCGAGAACCCATTTCATGTGAAATTTTATTTAGTTGATTTTCCTAACAGTCCAATTAGGTGGGTATCATCTCTCCATTCTACAAATGAAAGTGAGGCCCAGAAAGTAGAAGGATTTTACTGAAGACCACACGGGTGGAAAATGTTGGTGTCAGGACTTGAAATTAAGTCTGCCTAACTCCACATCTTGTTTTTTCTCTAAACTATACCAAGCTACTTCCCTACTGGATTGAAATACGGAATCTGAAGCCCATGTGTTTAAGGCAGTGAGCTACCAGTCTGTGGCTTTGTGAACTTGAGTGAGTCTTTTAAACTCTCCGAACCTCTTTATCTTCGCATATAAAGGTGCCACGGATACTATTCCAGAGGAGTATTGTGACAACTGTGATAAGTTATATGCAAGTGCTTCATAAATGTTAAAACATTATGCAGGCAATAAGGCGTATTTTCTCTCAACAAAACTTCCACCTCTTTACATTAAACATGATTATAAATAACTTCGAAGATTACAGGGTTAATCATTTATGTAGTCCTAAGAAAAAAAAGAAAAGAGTTTCTGGAATGGGTCAAAGATGTTTGGTTCCAAAACAAAGCGCATCTGCGCGTTAAGAAAGCCGAAGGAGGAAGCCCGAGACACTGCTGAAATTTAACCATAGAACCAAACAGGTGGTGAGTCATTCAATCCTGTCCTAGGGTTTCTACAGAAGCAATCATACTTCTGTCTGGATTCCTATATTTTAGGGATTATCCTTCTCTTTCCACTTCCTCCCCTTCTTTCAGATACATCCTTTGATTGAATATTTCAAAATATTAAGAATGTGTGGAGGTGGCATGCTCTGCAATTATGTTTTTAAAATCTAGGTAGTCATATGGTTACATAGGTGGGGCTCAGAAAGGCTTAGTGCTAAATGAAGTCTGATGAAGCCTCTTTGAAGTTGGATACTCTGTATAGCATTTCCTTTCTTAGTTCTACCAGGACATGTGGCTCTAAAGCTAATCTGATGTGCCATCAAAATATTTTAGCCTCTCTACTCCTCAGATAATTTTGGTTATACCAAGGCTATGTAGAGAAAGTGGTCTGGGATAAGAATCTTGCTACTAGTACTTATCTTAAAAAATCTTCTTTGTAAAAAATGTTGGATGCTATAAAAAAGGGAAAAGAAGAAGAAACAATCATAATCACACGACTCTAAGATAACAACTCCAGAGTATTTCATTAGTTCTTTTACACAGTGAACTACACACACACACACACGCACGCATCAGTAGTTTATCAGTAGTGGTGCACTAGAGCCAATTTAGACAGTCCTGTATATCCTCCTGAATCTACAACCCCACATTGATGTTGAAAAATTGGGATTAGCCATGGTAGGTGTATTTGTATCATAGGAATTGGCAAATGCTATAAATCAAAGCTCCTCCTCCAGCCCCTGGAAAACTGGTTGATGAACAGTGTCACTCTGTGTGTGTGTGTGTGTGTGTGTGTGTGTGTGTGTGTTTTAAAATCTTTTGAGCTCTTTAAGAACAGGATCTCTTTATGATTTGCGTGTGTTCCAATAGAATCTAACGTATCACTTGACAAATGTAGTAGTTATTTAATAAATGCCTGACAGATTGAAGAACGTAGGAAGGAAGAAAGGATTGGAATTGTGGATAACATTGGGTTGAGTGCAGTGGGTCACCCCTGTAATCCCCGTACTTTGGGAGGCCGAGGCAGGCAGATCACCTGAGGTCAGGAGTTCGAGACCAGACTGACCAACATGGAGAAACCCTGTCTCTACTAAAAATATAAAATTAGCCGGTCGTGGTGGCATGTGCCTGTAATCCCAGCTACTTGGGAGGCTGAGGCAGGAGAATCGCTTGAACCCGGGAGGTGAAGGTTGCTGTGAGCCAAGATTGCACCATTGCACTCCAGCCTGAGCAACAAGAGCAAGACTCTGTCTCAAAAAAAAAAAGAATTGCGGATAACATTTTAACAACAGATTTGATACATTGGTTGACTAATACTGTATTAATAAGTAGTTCCTCAAATCCAGAGAAAAGTAGCAGTTTTGCAATTTGCTGTAGAACTTGTTGAATTAATAGAAATTGTTTTTGCTCCAATTCCAGGATCATTAAACATCCATTTAATCGCTCATTGAGTGGAAAGTACATAGGACTTTATTTTGAAGATCCTGGTCCTGACTTTGCACATTATTACTAGGGACTTGATTTGGACAATCTGTTGGGTCTTAATTCTTAAATAGTGAAATGTACACGTGTCTCTGTGTGTGAAAGGGATGTGTATAGTGGATGTAAGGATCGTGCTAAGTCCTCAAGATACCATTTAGGATGCTAGAATAACTTCCTGCTCTCCCCCTGTAACTTAGGAGATAGAATTCATCTCTCAAGGTTACAGACTCTCCTTTACAAGCGGGACCACTCTGTAGTGTCTTACTCTGTTGTTTTAATTTTATTTGGTTTAGCACCACTTATTAGTGTGGTGATTGGAATAATCAATGTGCAAGAAATTAATTGCCTCATGGATATTATTTTTGATTGTTTAGAACATTAAACTGAGAACCCAGTGCCCTTGCCTGTTGATTGTTAATGACTTCTAATATGTCATAATTTAATGATGCTTGCAGAAATAAATATTTGGTTTATTCCACATTTGCATTTATTAAAAAAGTCTTTGCATAACTCAATTAATGATCCTGGAAGTCATTCTATAACTAGAATTAGTGATGGGCCCTTCTGCCAAGAGATGCTCTTTTTTTCTAATTTCTTTTCTTGCAATTTCTTTAGTAAAGGTAAGGAAAGTGAAAAATCCGTGGATATTTTTATGTTGCTTTACAAAACTGCAATATGGAAAGAGCACTTCATGAATTGAGTGGGTACAACTGTTTTTGATAAGTTTTACTGGATAGTCACTTTTCCACTGTGTTGTCCTGCAATGTAAAAAGAGCTTTCTCCAACTAACAGCCTTTCACTGTGGAAGGGGCCCCTGCTGGAGAGTAGGTTTCCGCTTCTTCTTCTTTTTTTTTTTTTTATTATACTTTACATTCTGGGGTACATGTGCAGAATGTGCAGGTTTGTTACATAGGTGTACACGTGCCATGGTGGTTTGCTGCATCCATCACCCCGTCATCTACATTAGGTATTTCTCCTAATGCTATCCCTCCCCTATTCCTCAACCTCCTGCTCTCCCTCCCCTTGTTCCTCACCCCTCAACAAGCCCCGGTGTGTGTTCCCTTCCTTGTGTCCATGTGTTGTAACTGCTCAACTCCCACTATGAGTGAGAACATGTGGTGTTTGGTTATCTGCTCTTGTGTCAGTTTGCTGGGAATGATGGTTTCCTCTTCTGAGAGGTGGACTAGCTCAGAGGCCCTGAGCATTTGAGGTTGGGGGGAGTATCCCTGAGATGATCAAAGAATCCCATGTTCTGGAATGATCTCTGTGACCCAGCCAATCCCAAGACTTCAGTACCGAGAGTTTCCCCATCCCTGTTGCTCTCCAGCATCAAGAAAGCGCAATCCTGAGGATGAATCTTGCTATTTCAACCACCAGTCTTGTGATTAGTGGAAAGCTTGATTACTCTTTATAAGAAAAAGATGTTTAACTTTTCAATTAATGATGATCTTCGTAACTTCAGTGCAGAAGTTAAGAATTCTGAAAAGCTTTTACTCTTCTTGTTCATTATCTGCTTATCCTAGGTAGAGATTTGAGTATCTGGTTTACCTTTTGGGGGAAAGGATGGAGCACTAAAACACTTTCAAGAGTATATATGTGTATGTGTGTGTGTGTGTGTGTGTGTATGTACTATATGTATCGAGAGAGAGATCAGTATATCAGTTTGGTTTGTTTAGCGTCACAGAACCAGTGTTTATGAAACTATAATATTATAATTGCTATTACAATAATATGAATTGCTATTTGTAAGGAAGTCATCTAACTTTCACAGAAACTTATTAACATAGGGAAATACAAAGGAACTTTTTTTCTGTTAAGAAGAGACAACTAAGATGCAAAATAAAGAGAAAAGTTTTGTACTAAAGAAGAAATCTAAAGACTCAAAATTGCTTTAGATTTAATAATCTTGCTAATAGATCATATTATCTTTACAAATACGTTTAATATCCTTAATGAAAATAAGAAAATATCGTGAATTCTCTTAATTCACTGTAAAATTGTTGAGATTTCAAAGCATGACCATTAAGCATAGTAAAAGTGCCATGTCTTAAGACTTAAACAGTGTTTTAGACTTTTCAAAGTGTTCTCAGAGGTATTATTTCTTTTTAGCCCTCACAGCAGTTCTCATTGTGTATGGTAGATGAGGAATTTCAGTTACAGACTTAGCCAAGATTATAAATATGGAAACATGAACCCAATTTCCTAACTCACAAAGTAGTTCTTATCCCAGCTGAAGTCTCTTCTTGTCCCCCTGGCCTTATCTAGGTGTCGTTTTGAATATATCTGTTTTAACAGACTGGAAGTAAAAGTTGGAATGACCCAAATGGGACACATTTAGTTACTGCTGGATTCCCCATGGCCAATTTCCACATGTGAACTTTCTCTCGTTTTAACAATCCCATCTCACCAACGGAGTGTTACTCTATCAAAACTGGTAGTCTAGCAGGGCTTCTCAAGAGAGTGGTAAGGAAAGCTAAGGAGGCAGATGACTATTGTAGCAGTTGATGCCCTTTAGGAGCACCTGACTTTGGTTTTCTATTGATCTGCTTTTGAGTCTGTTCTAAACTAGGACGACTGCATTTCCTCTCTGTGAAAAACCCTTCAAAAGCAAAATAAGACCTTGTCTGTGTTCCCCCTTTCCCTCCAGGTGGGGAGTGAATTGAGGCAGAGTGGAGGACTCAGACGACATCACTGTTCATCATTTTGAAATAAAACTCTCCATCCCTTGCAGGTGGCAGGGAAAACACAGGCTGCTGGGAAATGGGCCTGTTCATCGCTTTCCTATAATGTCAGACGCTCACCTCCATGGTTCTGAAGGTGGAATTCTAATTTTTTTTTTCTTCTTTCTGTTCATGTCAAATTGCATGGAGAATGGGGAGGCTTTACTGTATTGACAATACTAAAGTCATTGAGGAACGTGAAGCTGCCAATACGTTTCTGCTTTTGGTTTGCTTACAGATATGCAAATGGGAGCTATAAAACACAATCACGTTTTCCAGACAGCTTTCCGCAATTAATTAGGTTTTCTCTAAGAAGGAAATGTTTCATTGTGTTAGATACTTCATGGACTCTTAGACTGTGAAGGGGCAGTGGAAGTTTTCTCATTCGCCCCTCCCTCCCCCGCATGCCAGAATTTTCTCCCTCTGTATGACTTCTCTTAGAGGAAAAGAGTCCACATCCTCAGGAGGAAGTCATGGTTGGACACCTCAAACCATTATAAATTAGTTCCCTATGTTAATATAAAAGCTATTTTCCTGGCAATCTTTCCCACGGTTCTAATTTACATTTCTGGGTTTACATAGGATATCTAATCTGCTTTCACACAAGATCGCGTCACCTACACCAAAACATCAATCATGGCTTCCCTAAGCCTTCTGTTTTCCAGGATTAATGTTTCTGTTTCATGTACTCATGTCTCACATGATGTGGTTTGCAGATCCATTACCCTTCCTGTGGGCCCCTCTAGGTAGCCCCTAACTGGCTGTTGCTTTACTTAACTCCAGTCCTGTGCTTAGAATTTCCATTACTGTTCCTTGCTTGATTACTTTGAAAAACTACACGGTACTCTTTGGAATAAATGTTTGAAAGTCAACCTAATTAAAACGTAAAGACTGTAACAGAGACTGAGGGGGCAGTGGGTGGAAAGGAGATTCAGCAATGGAAGTAGCCAAAGTACAAGTTTAGAAACTAGATTGTTCTTTTAGTCCATTACACGTTAAACATTCCCAGGCCAATAGAATTCCTCCTGCATCTGCTGAAATCCCTCAGCATGTTATTGATGTTCCTCTAGTGACACCGACATTTTTCATTTCTGAATTACCATAAATCTTTCTGCTGTGAATGAATGAATAATCACCTTATGCCTCCCTAACTCTGGATATCTGCATAGAAGCTGAATTGCCCATTTTGCTTCCCTCTGAAACATTGCTGGGCAAATTTCCAGCTGACAGTGAAATTGCCTGGAGCTCTACGCCTGAATAGTGGCTTATTTACATTACTCCTGTTAAAGCAACTGCATTAGGTGTAACTGGTAAGTAAGTACAGAACTAGAATAACAAACACAATTACTAAATCTCAAGTCTAAACTTTGTCTCACAGTATGCAAGTGAATAAGTAATAACAATATATCAATGGCAGCAACGTAATAGTGAAACTGTATTGTCCCTTTACCATATGTGAGTCGTTGTACTAAGCACTTTACATATGCTACATATTAATAACTTAATTCTTAAAGTACTCACAGATTTGGAGAAGTTAAGGAACACACCAAGGCTAAGTTGCATGTAGCAGAGCCAGGATTCAAACCTACATTTTTTTATAGCCCATTCTCTCAATCATATATTACAATGTTTTAAATTTAATAGATTCTCAGTAAATTTTGATTAGCATTTTTTCTTCCTGGGCATGAAGTTCAGAGGTTTTACGGATTTTGTGGTGACTTTCAGTTTAATAATCAACGGCACATGGGTGAGTGAGAGGAAATACCCTCTTTCTTAAATTAGACTTTCTTCCATTTTTGATAGAGAGGATTTGAAGTTGGCAGTGTCTTTTAAGTGCCTCCTTAGTTGGCTTTTGACATTTGCTGGAGCAAACAGTTTAAAGAAGTAGAAGGAAAATTCTACTGAAGAACGTATTTAATATAGGAATCATGGAAAAGCCAAACTAAATAGAGATGTTCTAATGGATCAATGAAAAAGTTTGCTGCATGTAAATACAAACAGAGTTTGTAAAAATAGACTCGGGGTACGTGTGCAGGTTTGTTACATGAGTATATTGCATAATGCTGTGGCTTGGGATTTTGTTGAAAGCATCACTCACATAGTGAACATAGTACCCAATAGGTAGTTTTACAACCCTTGCCCCTGACACCTCCTTCCCTGCTCTTGGAGTCCCCAGAGTCTATTGAGAAACAGGGTTTTATTTTGCTGTGTGGTATGGAAGAATATATGCCTTTAGATTCTAGGGCGAAAGAGAGTTCCCATAAACAAATATAACTATAGAGGTAGCTTGACTAATAGAGTGCACAGTGGAACTTTTGCCACCTGCTTTCTGGATACTATTATTCAGTTAATGTGTGAGCGCTTTCAAGAGCTTCTCTGTTTTATCCCATTTACACTTTTAGGTTACACTGAGCTTGCAGTCAAAGGAAGACTCTAGGTTCTCTTTCAGATAAGCTTCTGTATAACTGGACTGTCTTCAAGTTCTACTTTGGTGATGGGTTATTTAAACCCACACACTGGCTTTATGTATAAATCTGTGTAATTACATTTTATTAAATTCAATTTGGTTTTTCATCATGTTGTGTTTTGAATCTAATAGATCATAAGATATGCTCCCTTTCACCTTCAGGTGTGTGACATCTACCACTTATAGCAGATCATATCAGATGAGAGAGCTATGGGGGCCTCACTTGAGTTAGAACTTGCCAGCAGATTTTTATTGACTTATTGATTAGCACTTGCTGGTATACAGTGGGAAAGCCTAGTTATACACCATCCTGTATGTTTTATATCTATAATCCATCCACCAGCAGCACACAAGAAACTTTGTCAAATGTTTTCCAGGATTTTGCCTAAGTTCTTAGAGCTAAAAACAAAAACAAAAACAAACCTTCCTTTTACCCAGTACTGAGGACAGCACCACATTATCCAGCAATTAAGGGCCCAAGAGAACCTGCTTCTTAAGTGGTTATTGACAATTAGGCACTTTATGGTCATTATGGAATAACATTAAAGGGAACATATGGTATTCTGATATCACCGAGCCCTTTGTAGAGGATTAGCTCTTCATTGCATTATCACAAACAGTGAACTATTTTGTGTAGGAGAATGCTGGAAGGAGACAGGTTTTATTACTATCAATATTAAAATTAGTCATGGGCATCTCATCTATGAAGACTCCCAGGCAGCTATAACTGGGCTCTAGAGCACTTGGAAATTTTAAACTCCTTAAGCAACCAACTGATTATTGTACACTTTCTGATCTTCATTGACAGAATGCTTTTCTTCCTTCTCAAACTGACTTTTCTCACTTTTCTAATCATAGTATCTTTGTATCCTGTCAGAGTAAATATGTAAAAGTTTCTGTAACTCTCTTGATACCGATTGTTGTTTGTAACTCACTAGTATCTTGGATATGGAAGGTTTTGGTGTGGATACCAGTTCAGTCAACCCCCTGAAGACCTCGAAGTTGGAAATGAGGAAAGATAGACTGAATGTTAGGGGCATTTTACAGATATGAAGGCTTTTTATTAGATGGAACCTACCGAATGCTTAACAACAATGGTTATTTTCACTCCTTTATGTTGCCCATAAGGAAAATGAAAGAAAGTGTTATTTATGAAGGTAAGTTGTAGTGACTTCGATTTCACATTTATTGTTGATTTCTAGATACGAGTTTGTGCATAGGTATTGTAGAGAATGAAAAAAAAAATCATGCCAGCCCTGGTAGACCAGTTGCATGAGCATCAACTTTGTTTCCAGAGTATTTTCCTAAAATAAATCACCCCACTGTAGATTCATTTAGGGTAGGGGTAACAAGTTAAGATAGCATTTTCTAACATGTTCCTATAGAGACACAAGACTTAAGAAAGCGTGTTAGAAGAAGACAGTATAAGATATTAAATCAAGCATCACAGATAGTAGCCATGCCTGAGAGATAAAAAAGCATGCTGGAGTGCCTAGCTGTCAAACACCAAAACGGACAGCCATGATACCAGTTGGTTATGGGAAGGTGAAAATTAGAGGAGTGAGCAGGCAGAAGGTTAACGTTTAGACAGATTAAATTTACATGGTCAAAGTGCTGGCCATCAGAGTGTGGTTATGTGAGTTTGCATTGGCACAAAGACTTGATTTAAAGTCCGCTGGGACAGATACAAATTCCACGTTAGAAGTGGAACTGGGCCTGTAGTTTCTTGGAGCTAAGCAGCTGTACTGTGGCGGAAAGTTGGCAGGTGAGTAGTGTTCTTCTCAAAAGCCCACAGAGTCACAAAAGTGTAGGGCCTGCAATGGACCAGGTCATCCTTTATTTTACACATGTGGAGATAAAACTTTCTAGAAGCTAAATGATTTGTCCAAGGTTGGTAGCGAGTCCAAATGCAGTCCCTCACCACATATCAAAAAGATGTGACCAGGAATAGATTCCTATGAAAAACTTGGGTGAGACTTTTTTTTAACAGTCCTTAAGAGGATCCACCTCTAGCCAAATATACAATCCAGATTTTTTGTGACAATCCTGACTTCACAAAAATGTTCTAAAAAGCCATTAAATGTAAAATCAAATGTAATTTAATACGTACATAAATTGTACTCTTTTATAAAAATAAACTTCCAAATTCATATATTATTTTTCAAGCCATATGTTATTCCTGCTTTGAAAATATGGTTACTTTATTTTACAGTCTGTACTATAATGTAGTAGCTGTACTCTAAGAAACCTTTTTCTATCAAAAATTGAGTTTTAAACATAATTATTTGATTGGGAAAAATGATAGTAAGGAGTTTTAGATCTGTAATTATAGCTGTTTTTCTTGTAGGACTTTCAATAATCAGAGTTTAAAAATACCTGTAAATGTATAGTCGTAAGACCTTAACGTACCTAAGTACATTTATTCTTGATTATTTCTAACTTTTGCTCTGGAGTAATGGCTTTGCTTTCTTTTCACCACGAAAACTTTTATCAGTGTAGCATTTTTTCACATTCTTACCACATTTACCAATGAATGATGCAGGCTGTCAGACATATGTATTGTGGGGATCTAGTTCTTGATGCTGCTACTTCTGTCATTACGGTAATGACGCATAATGGAACTCAAGTAACGACTGATGTGCCTATACTTGGTTGAATTATGAAAACTTATGCTGTTGGTTTTTTTTCTTGCCTGTTACGTATTATTTAAAAAGGAATCCCATACTAACATGATTTTACTCTTTAGGCTATTTAGTTCATTGCCTTCATCATTGCAATATGAAAGCATCCATAATAAACAGTTTTATGAAGTTTGTTTCAGGTGCTATATTTCCTATAATCAATTGCATTTTTCCTTAAACACCAAGAGGTTCAGAAGTTGATATCTATGGCCTGCTTCTAACAGAGTATAAGGGACTACACATTAGGTATTTTAATTTCCAATTACCTGCCTGTACCTATGAATTGATCTTAGTTTTTTCCCTCCCTCCCTCCTTCCCTCCTTCCCGCTTTCCCGCCTTCCTGCCTTCTTTCTTCTCTCTCTTTCTTTATGTTTTCCTTTCCTTTTTGACCCAGTGTCTCACTCTTTCACCCAGGCTGTAGGGCTGTGGCATGATCGCAGCTCACTGCAGCCTCAACTCCAGGGCTCAAGTGATCCTCTCACGTCAGTCTCCTGTGTAGCTGGGACTACAGGCGTGTGCCAGATGGGGTTTCACCATGTTACCCAGGCTGGCCTTGAGCTCCAGGGCTCAAGCCATCTGCCCCTCTTTGCCTCCCAAAATTCTAGGACTATAAGCATGATCCACCATGCCTGGCTTGATTCTACTTTTTCTACAGTTATTTTTGATTCTCCGAAATTTGCTAATTGTTGACATTTAATATGTCTTTCTAATTGGCCTTCCATGTTTTTAAGAGATAAAACAAGACATAATAATGTAGGTATATATCAAATACATTTTTTAAAGAACAAGGTAAAGTACAGACTACAAATATACACACAATTTGGAAATGCTATTGTAGACAGGCCTGCAGATACATGGAGAAACAAAGAAAGCAGGTGATATAGCTGGAGGATTCTCTACATTTAATAAGCTGATATAAAAATGAGGAAGAGGTTATTTATAGCAAGAAGGTAGCCTGTGGTTTATCCAGTTCTTTCTGGAGGCTCTTGAAAGAAAGCCAGGTTAACCGTGGTGTTCCCTTGCTTCTCACAAGAAGCTGATGTATGTTATACAACCAGGATCCCAGGAGGAGGCTGCTGTGGGACTTCTTCTATCCCTCAGTCTTCCAATTAGTGGTGAAACTGGAGATGAGGTTCCTAGAGACACCTTTGTTTGGGTACAAATCCTGGAGCGGGGAGAAACTGACTTTGGAGAGTATTATGACTTTCCTGGGGAAGCTAATAGTCACTGGGAAGCGACCTTTGCTGGGTGAAGCAACAAGAGGGCTTACTTTGTTTTGTCAGTAGATCCATTCACTCTGTATTTTAGTTTATTGAACAGTGTAGCCTCTTGAGTAGAAGGCAGAGGAGCATGGTGAGAAAAAGGGAAAAAGTAATGGTTGTTTCAAGTCATCTTGTTTGCCTGGAGAGGTGAGAAATATTAACATTTTCCTGTAAGAGACTTACAGATATTCTATTCCATTTCCTCCTCTTCCTTCTCTTCCCTTCCCCTCTGTATGTGTCTCAATATTTGATGATCATTGAAAAAAAGAATAGTTTGTGACCAGAATGTTGTCCTAAAACATGAGAGATGCATGCACAACAAATACCAGATCTAAAATCCCTGCATGATGTCATGGAGTCTGCCAAATGGTCTCTATATAAAGGTTGCCAGTAACCCAAATGGAGGGAGAACGTCTTGCCAACAGACACCTGCTGCTCCTTTCCTATAGAAACGAAGCGAGAGTCAGTGAAGGTTTACTTGAAATTAGGTCTAAGTGTGTGCATCTGTGGCTGGCAGCTTGTTAGGCATACATGAAAGATACCTTGAGGTTGTTCAGGTCCTTTCATTTTCTTCCTACCGCCTACTCTCATGTCAACAGTAGAAATACCCTTTTAAGGGGGCAGGGAAAAAAATAGAAATACCCTTTTTACTCTCTTATGGTCATTTTGCATTTTTATATTTACAACTTTATGTAACTGTGGAGAGCCAGACTGCAGATTCAGTCAACAACGTAGTATCTAACTTATGAGCTCTATGTAACTAATAGGCACAAGGAACCTCTGCTAGTTTGGATGACTGTGATCCTTCAGTAACAATTAATCGAAAAGGGTTTCAGGGCCTCCTCCTTATATCTAATTTCATTGTGCTCAGGAACACCAACTTTCTAGGAAAGTTTTTCGCTTTGAAATAGAGAAAATATTTGTTGTTTAAACAATTGTTTTTTTCCCCCTTAGCAACTGGATTCTATTTTATCTCATTAGAGTCAGGCTGTGGATGGGGACGTGGGGGAATTCAAATATATCCTACAGAATAGTTTCAAATATGTTTACCAGCAATTTTCCCATATCAGGGTTATCTTGTTTATGAACTTCACAATTATCTTTTTTTAAGTCATTGTTTATTTAAAATATAGCTACTGCTTTTTTTTTTTTTGGAAAGATGTATCCATAACTTTATAGTAGAATGTGATGTCTTTTAATAGAAATACAGAGTACTCTATGACCAAAGAAAATAAAATCATTAGGTCAGAGTATAAAGATAAGAGGCATTTTATTAAGAAAGAACATTTGAACTGAACATTAAAACTTAGGCCAAAAACTTAATGTTTTTAATCCAGACCTATAAGTCAGAAAAAGGTCCTAGGCAAGGAAAAAAGCCAGAGAAAACGAGTGGATATGAGAAAAGGACCATGGAAAGCTGGTGGGCATAGGTAGGGGGTGAAGTGAGGAACTGAGATCAGATTGTGTAAAGTTGCAACGGTCATTCTAAGGAAATCTGATCTTTATTCAGCACACGGTGTGTTCCAGAAACATATTTAATTAGAAGTGACTGTGAATTAGAAGTTTTTTCTTCTGATATAATGCAAAAAGGGTGCACATATTAGAAGGCAGAAAGTTCAATGATGAGACCCTCATAAAATCTCCATGAGGGTAATGAGTGCATGAGTTATACTTTTTGCAGAGAAGATGGGTTACACATGAGATTTAGAATCAATTGTGGTGGTAGAAAGAGAAGTAAAGAATCTAGGTTTTAGATAAAAAGTTGTTTTGGTTTTTGCTTTTATATATATTTTTTCTTTTTTCACCACTGTCTCCAAGGCAATGCATCTGAGGTTTAAAATCTTAACTATGATAGTCTACCTATATTTTAGGTGAACAAGCTGGTAATAAGTAACTAGAGTTAGCTTAAATTTAAAGCTAATTTGTTTCTCTATTGAGCTATTATGCCAGTGTGGAAAAGGAAATTATGATCATTGTTGTCATCATGCTCATGATCATCATCTAACATTGGAGGCTGCTTGTGCCAACCACTACACATTCATCATCTCATGTATTTCTCATAATAACCCTTTGAGGCATTGCTATTATATCCATTTTAAACATGAGAAATTGGAGACTAACAGAGACTAAATAACTTGCTTAGGGCCACACAGGTAATAAATGACAGGGCTGGGCTTCAGGCTCAGGCAGCTGGGCTTTTAAAAATTACTGTTTGCTTATGCCTTTTAGCCACAGGGGCCTGTCAGTAGGTTACATTATATTATTATGACTTCTGTGTCTGTCAAAATCATTTAGGTCCATTATGACTCTGTGGAATTGGAGTTGGGTTACATTTCAGGATAGACGTAAGCGGGCAGGTTGACTGGATCAGAGCCTGAGGGAATCAGGACCTTGGACAGCTCTCATGTCTGTTCTCTGTTGGCAGCTCTGCTTCTCTCCAGGCATCTTAATTTGTTTCCTACTGATAAGCTTTCTCCCTCTGCTTCGTCTCTTGGACTTGCTCATATCACTGACTTAACACTACTTCATTCTTCTGATCTCCTAATCCAGGTTTTTGAGATTCAAATCTGATTGCCCAGTTTATCCTTTTCTACTTGGGGTGAGGTTTGCCACTGGCTAGTCTGTGCATTGGCTGACTGAGTGAAGATTCACTTCTTATTCCTATAACTGGGTTCGGGAGGAAGGTGAAGAGTGCATTTGTGAGCCTTCTCCTCTTAGGCCTGCACCTTCAACAAGGGCAGTGGGTGGTACAGGCGCTGGCTGGTGCCTCTCTAGTCTAAAGGAGGTACACTCTGTGTCTTGCAAAAATACATCACAATTTAAGTGAAAGAAATTGTCACAACATCTATTGACATTTAAAACATTACATATTATTCAGAACTTGGTATATTCATTGGCACTTATAGCCACAAAAACATCATCAGGAAATGTTATATTATCACAAAATCAGATGCTTCATGTTTTCTCTCTTATTTTTAAGGGAAAATATCAAAGCAGTTTGGGGAGTTCGTAGTATATGAAAATAAATATGATATTTAAATGATTAAACTAAATCATGAAAATCTCTTGTTTTTTTGTTTTCTGCCTTAGTAAGATTTATATTTTTTTACTGTTAGTAGAATTCAGAAATCATTTTATTTTCTAGTCCTACCAATTTGATTTCTGTCCTTCAGAGTATTCTTAGATTACAGTATAAAAATTCAAAGTCTGAGCAATATTCATGATCCTATTTTTATTTGTCCTTTATGTGGGAATTCAGCACCTGTATTTTACGTTTTGTTTAAAAAAATCTTGTAGAAAAGATAAGCCTATTGGTGATATGACTGTATAGCAGTTAAGTACTCTGTGATCTAAAAGTATTTCCAAACTAACATCTTCAGTAGTAGCCATGTTGGTACTTACCATTCTATGCCATAGGACCCTAAAATTTTCTGATGTTGAAACTTAAAGAATCTCTGAGGGGTGGCTAAGCATCAAGGCCTAGTTTATGCATGAAGGCAACACGTGCAGTAGATAATTGAATTCAGGGTGGCAGGTATGCTAAACTTCTGCTTATCTTGAATTTATGGAAGTAGGATTTTCAGATGTCACATTTTTAATATACTCTTTCTTTATATGAGAATCAAACAGGTGGCAGATAAGCTGCTATCAGAGATTGACTTGCTAAAACAACATTTAATATCAGTTAAAGGGTGAATATAGAGTTAACCAATATCTTGCAACCTCTGAATCTATCAAATAATGGTAGTGGATATGTATGACCATGTGGAGAAATGAAATAATTCTGAGATGCCTTCAGAATCATTTTGTGAAAAGATTCAGCCACTTACTTATAGGTTTGTTACTGTACATCTGTTATGTGCTAACTGTTGGGGTAGTTGACTTATAAAGGTGAACAAGATGTGGTAGAGGTGGCAAGAGACATATACGCCAGCAGAGTGAGAATGTACAGGACAGAGACATTGCTCTCAGATGAGATAATCTAGATAGGCTTCAGAGAGGAGGGCTTTTAATGAGTTAGCTTTGAATAGTTGAAAGGGGAGGAAGGTTAGTCAACTGGGAAAACCTGTGAGAGGGCAGACACGGAGGTGGAAGAGTTCTCTGAAGGCTCAGAGAACAACACAGAGTCTTTGGGGGATAGATTACAGATTTTGCAAGGGACATGTGGTTAATCAACAGTGAAGGCAGACTGGAGTCCGTTTGCCAGGAGCTTGAATTCTAGAGCAGCAGTTTGGACTTCATTTCACAACTAATGAGCAAGAATTATACACTGTCAATCAGGGCAACATTTTTGAGCCCTGATTGAGTTATATTTTTAGAAGTCTGTCTGCCTACTGTGTATGTCATAGATAATAGAAGGTTATTTAGAATTATGGATAATAGATCTAGGTGCAGTTTATTCTTTAAGGTTGGTGGTAAATACATAACATATATCTTAATTCTGACATAATTGAAGATCACAACTTCCCATCTTCATGTTGTTCTCCACAAATGACAGTGTTCTATAGTTTGAGAAAGAGAAGTTTGAAAGATGCGCAAGTTGAAATAGCTAAAAAATCTTTTAATCTGGGTGAAGATTTTTCAGTACACCTTTGGAAAGTGAGTCTGATGTGCTCACCCAACCTCGTATCTGTGGGAGTGCGTGGATCCCGAGTGAAGTGGAAGGGGAATTGAGTTTGAATCCACCTGGGGACTCCAAATTGCTTGAAAACAGAAAGCTGTGGGGATGAGAAACTGCTTGTGCTTATTGGTTCTTCTAGAGAGAGACAATTTTATTTCTTCAGTTTATTCTTTGGAAGATAGGAAGAGCAATAATGTTCAAAGTTGAGATTATCAAAACATGACTTGGTTAGTCTACAACAATGGAACCCAGAAGAACACTTCTCTGTCATGATACAATTTAAGAAGAAATTTATACTACCTACTCCCCCTACCGCAGCTACAAACTGAATTTGGAAAAGAATACTTTCACACCAGTTTAAAAAATTTATAAAATCTTCATAAAATTATCTTTTCCAATTCTATTGTTTCTATAGTGAGTGACAGTGTGTCTTCCAGTATTCCAGTGGGAGCCATTGTTAATGGCAGGTTTTGCTGTTTTTTATGCCCATTCTAATCACATAACATTGAGTATTTGCATTGATGATATTAGGCAATTGTCCAGTACAGCCCCTATTGTGCTATATATTGTAAATAAAACTACATTTTAGTTTAATATATTGTTGGAACCAAGAAGGCTTGTCCCCAGACCCCACACCTGCTACAGAAAGTACATGCTTCAACACAGCACTTATAACACTATTGCAGCTGTGGATTTGCCTGACCGTTCTTATTAGTCTCAGTTTGTTGAGGAAAGAAGCACTGCTCCTCCTTTCCACGTTCTAGTGCCTAACACCAAACCTGGCACTTACAATGCCATCAGTTAATGCTTATTGAATGATACTATTTAATTAAATGCATAGATTGAATTTGTGTAGACCATGCTTACCCTTTTGAGGGTGTCAAGACACCTAGTTTGTTTTTACCACTCCAGTCAAACAGCCAGTCACTTAAGTGAGAGAAAACAAAAAGTCAACCATTTGTTTAAATTATGGAAATGTCAAACTAGCTTATCCATTCATTCATCTCTTTATTCAGAAGGCACTGTGCTTTGCTAAATCACTTTGCACAGTTATTATAGTGTGATGGCGCTTACTGTTGAATGCATTGAAGGCTTTCTCCAAAGGATAAGCATTTATATTGTGTTGGAGAACTCAGAAAGTGTTCCTGGAGAAGGTTTGGAAGGAAAACTCATAGTTACACGAGGAACATAGAGAAGGGGCTTAGTATATCAGGAACAGCACCTGTTAGGGCACAGAGTTGGAATTAGCATGATGCTTGAGGAAACTACAAATATTATTCAGCATGGTTGGGAAAACACTGGTAGAGTAGTTAGCTTCTTTTAGACATTCTCAAACTTTTTAAAAACAAAAATTAAATTATAAAACATTTTCTGGAATATCTGTAATGAGTAAAGTGAGATATGATTACGTTATCTTTTTAAAATTTATATTTAAAAAAATAAACTTTTGGGGCAGGCATGATGGCTCATGCCTGTAATCCCAGAATTTTGGGAGGCTGAGGCAGGAGGATTGCTTAAGGCCAGGAAACTGACATTATGGTGAACTATGAGGGAGCCATTGCACTCCAGCCTGGAGGTCAAAGCGAGACCCTGACTCTAAAAATAATAATAACAACATAATAATATTATTAATAAAGTTTTATTTCTCCATCCCAGGAGTATTCCACAATCATTATGGAAACTTGGAAACATCACCTTTTAGAGGTACTGCCACCATTAATATTTTGGTGTATTTTCTTAGAGTATTTTTATGCCAGCATTTAACAGACACCATTAACAGTAAAACTTGCTTTCTTTATGTTTTCTTATATTAGCATTTCATGTTTACATTTCATGGATGCACCACATGGGAACATCAAAGTCAAGTCACATTTTTTGTAATAAATGATGATTTAACGGCTTTTATTTTAGAAAGAGAGAAGAAAGCTAACATTTATTGATAATCATGAGGCTTTTAATATCAAATATTATCATCCAACCAAGTTAAAGCTGCCAGAGGCAACCGTACTGCAGTCTCTAGAGGGTAAGAAATGGCTCTGGTGCTATCATACTTGTATGGATTTCAGGTTGCAGCTCAGGTTGTTCACTTAATCATTTTAACAATCTGCTGAAGCAGTTGAAAAATCACACATGATCCACATGTCTTCCTGAGGAGTAATTGATGGTTCGGTGTCTTTCATTTGATCATCTTTTTCTACTTTTTCGTTAAACAGAAAATTAAGTGTCACGCATTTTTAGAGGGTTAAGTCTAGACAGCCTTTTGTAAATGAAGCAAATAATTGAATATTCGAATACTTATAACTTTATAATGATTAAAAAATAATACAAATGTTGATCATTTCTGCTTATAAAACAACAGTTCCACATTGGAAGTTCTCAGGATAGAAGCCTTTTAGATGCTGGTAAGGGCATATATGCACATGAAATATTTTAACATAACGTCAAACATAAGAAATTACTTTTTAAAGTGGAGAGCTCTTTGATGTCATCTACTTGATACATTTCAACCAAGTCTTATTTTAAAGACTTGGTTATTAATGATGTCTATAATTTTATCATTATTTTAAAAACTGAGATACTTCCGTTAGTGTGTGATTGCTGAATTCCAATATTGACCAAACAATTTTAACTTTTTGTCTACGTATGTCTACTTGCCCATTTCTATCAGAATGATTACTCTTTCATTACAACCTCTTGAGTGACAGGGGATAGGTCTATAACACATAGACAAATGTGTTATTCAAGGAGTAAGTATTATGCTCAAACTCTCAATTGGGAAGGTGAAGTGAGTGAGGGGCACCAAGATGGTGGGAGATGGTTTTCATGTGGAATACCCAAGAAAGCATTTTGTTTATGTGGGAAAGCCAAGGCCTTGAAAGGAAATCTCAGGAGAACTGGGATGGCATATGATTCAGTGTTTACTGCCAAATGTTATCTTCTGCTTTGGCAAAGGAGATGATGATATTATTGTCCCTGTAAGATATATTTAGAACCTAAAAATACATCCAACAGCAGCAACTGATGAGTGGCCAAAAAGCAGAAGTCTGAAACCTTGATAATCCAAAAAGAGACATCTAATGATGTCAGCAACAGAGATGTTAATTAATCAATTAATGTGATTCAGTGTATCAACAGAATGAAGGAAAAAAATCATAATCATCTAGAAAGATACAAAGAAAGCATTTTTCAAAATGTAACAACCTTTTATGATAAAGATGCTCAATAATCTATGTGTAGAAGGAATTTACCTCAAGATAATAAAGACCATATATGAAAAGGCCACAGCTGACATCATACTCAGTGGTGAAAAACTGAAAGCTTTTTCTCTAAGATCAGAAAAAAGACAAGGATGCCTACTGTTGACACATCTATTCAGCATAGCACTAGAAGTCCTGGCCGAGGCAATTAGGCAAGAAAAACAAATAAAATGCATCCAAATCAGAAAAGAAGGAGGAAAATTCTCTCTTTCCACAGATGATATGATCTTATATGTAGAAGATCCCAGAGACTCCACAAAAACTGTTAGAACTTGGAGCAAGAAAATTAATAAGTGGGAGTTGTTGGTATTATGGAATGTATTTAGCTAAAATTAGTAAAAAGCAATAACATTAGAGACTACATTCAAATGTTTAGTACCATAATAAAGTGGCTTGGTTATCACTATCTTTTTTTAATCATTAAATTTTTTAGATGTATTTTTTCCCCATTCTGAAATTTCAAAGCTATAGGGCTTAGTTGTTATCAGACATCAGACAGTTGTTGACAGGAGAACACTGCTGGGGAAAATGCAAGGTGTAAGAGGGCTACTTTAAGTAAATTACACACAAAAAAATGACCACCATATAATTAAAAAAAATTCAAAGTGAAGCTTCCCTTTTCATTCTTCGGCTGATCTTTGGCTATTATTAAGACTATCTCAATTTCTGGCATTCCTCTCTCCCCCAACCCCAACTTGCCGTTTTCTGCCTCTCAAAACAACAACAACAAAAAAGCTACCCCCATTTCATTGTTTAAATGAAAAACGTTGAAGCTATTCTTGATGCCGTCCTTTTTCTTACTCTGTATTCAACATCAGCAAGTTTCCCTGGCTCAACCTTTAAAATATATCATGACTCTACTCACTTGAAACCATTTTCACTGCTACTACTATCATTTCTTGCACAGACTATTGCAAAGGGCTCCCAAGTGGCCCTCATAGTTTCTGCCTTCTGTCTGTTCCCCACAGTACAGTGAAAATGATCTTTTTCTGTACTCATGCTACAGTTTACACAAAACCATCTGTGAATTCCGCTTCCTTTGACCTAGAAAGCCCTATGGTGTCTGGGGCCGACCACTGCTCTACTTCTCTTACCAAATCCCCTGCAAGGAAGGGATTTATATTTTTCTGATTCCCATTGCTCTCTACTTTTGTTCATAACATTTATTACTTTATACCATCATATATATTTTATGTATTGCAGGCATACCTTGGATGTATTGCAGGTTTGGTTCCAGATCACCTCAATAAATGAGTACCGCAGTAAAGCGAGCCACACAAATTCTTTGGTTTCTTAGTGCATATAAAAGTTAAGTTTATACTACACTGTAGTCTAATAAATGTCAAAGAATATTATGGATTAAAAAAACAATGTACATACCTTAAGTTAGAAGTTCTTTATTGCTAAAAATTATGAACAATTATTTGTGCCTTCAGCAAATCTTTTTCCTGGTGGAGGATCTTGCCTCAATGTTGATGACTGTTGCCTGATTAGGGTGGTGGTTTCTGAAGGCTGGAGTGGCTGTCACAGTTTCTTAAAATAAACGACAAGGAAGTTAACCACACTGACTCTTTCACAGATGATTTCTCCGTTGCATGTTATGCTGTTTGAGAGCATTTTATCCACAGTAGGACATTCACAATTGAAGTCAGTTCTGTCAAGCCCTACTACTGTTTTATTAACTAAATTTATATCATATTTTAAATCCTTTCTTTTCGTTTCAAAAATGTTCATAGCATCTTCACCAGGAGTAGTTTCCATCTCAAGAAACCACTTTTTTTTTTTTGTACATCCATAAGAAGCAAGTCCTCATCTATTCAAGTTTTTTCATGAGATTATAGCAATTTAGTCACATCTTCAGCCTCCACTTAAAATTGGAGTTCTCTTGCTGTTTCTACCACGTCTGCAGTTACTTCCACCACTAAAGTCTTGAACTCCTCAAAGTCATCCATGAGGGTTGGAATCAACGTCATGCAAACTTCTGTTAGTATTGGCATTTTGAGCTCTTCCCATGAATTATGAAAGTTCTTAATGACATTTAGTTTGGTGAATCCTCTAGAAGGTTTTCAAGTTTCTTTGCTCAGATCCATCAGAGAAATCACTCTCTACATAGATAGATATTGTTATACATCTGTCTATGTATAGACTTACAAAATGTATTCTCTTAACTTATAAAATTTAAAGTAGAAATTACTCCTTGATCCATGGGCTGCAGAGTAGATGTTGTGTTAGCATGAAAACAACATTAATCTTTTTATAGATCTTTATCTGAGCTCTTGGGTGACTGTGAGTGTTGTCCAGGCTTTGTTGCTCCATTGATAGAGCACAGGTGGAGTGGATTTCACGTAATTCTTAAGAGTCCTAGGATTTTTGGAATGGTTAATGAGCATTGGCATAAACTTAAAGTCACTAGTCGCATTAGCCTCTAAAAAGAGAGTTAGCCTGTCCTTTGAAGCATTGAATCCAGACAATGACTTCTCCTCTCTAGCTATGAAAGTCCTAAGTAGCATCTTTTCATCTACATGGAAAATCTGTTATTTAGTGTAACTACCTTCATCAGTTCTCTTGGCTGGATCTTATGGATCACTTGCTGCAGCTTCTTCATCGGCACTGGCTGCTTCACTTTGTACTTTTATGTTACGGAAACGGAGATGACTTATTTCCTTAAACCTCATGAACCAACCTCTGCTAGCTATCATATTTTCTTCTGTGACTTCCTCACCTCTCAGCCTTCATAGGATGGAGAGAGTTAGGGCCTTGTTCTGGATTAGGGTTTGGCTTTTGAGAATTTTGTGGCTGGTTTGATATTCTATCCAGACCACAAAAACTTTCTCCATATCAGCAATAAGGCTGTTTCACTCTCTTATCATTTATGTGTTCACTGGAGTAGCACTTTTAATTTTCTTCAGTAACTTTTCCTTTGCATTTGCAACTTGGCTGACTGTTGGCTTATCTTGGCTTTCTACATGCCTTTCTCATTAAGCTTCATGCTTCTTCCTTTTGATTCCAAGTGGGAAATGTGTGACTCTTTTACTGAACACTTAGAGGCCATGGTAGCATTATTAATTGGTCTAAATTTAATGTTGTTGTGTCTCAGGGAATAGAGAGGCCTGAGGAGAGGGAGAGAGACAGGGAAATGGCTGGTTGGTGGAGCAGTCAGAACACATATAACATTCATGGATTAAGTTCATTGTTTTAAAGGGGCGTGGTTTTTGGTATCCCAAAACAGTTACAATAATAACATCAAAGATCACTGATCACAGATCACCATAACAGATATAATAATGCAACCAAGTTTGAAATACTATTGGAAGAATTACCAAAATTTGGCACAGAGACTTAGCGTGAGCACCTGCTCTTGGTAAAATGGCACTGAGAGCCTTGCTCAGTGCAGGGTTGTCACACACTTTCAGTTTATAAAAAATGCCATGTCTGCAAACTGCATTAAAGGAAGCAGAAGGCCGATATATGGATCAATGTGCCATTGTTTGTAGTCTGTTTCTCTCTCTAGAATGCTAGTTGCATGAAGACAGTATCCCTTTTGTGTTCTGTTCCAGTGCATCGCCAGTGCCTAGAATGGTGCCAGACACATAACAAATGTGCAACAAATGTTTACTGAGTTAATCAAGATTGGGTATGAAAATTTGTTGAAGGATTGCAGAATGAAAGTAAAATCTCTCTATATTTGGTAATCTGCTGGTTATTGGTTTTAATTTCCTAATCAAATGTCCTTTGAGAGGTTCAGATCATATGCTTAGGAAGACAGAGGTGTGGTGAAATTCATGTTTGAAGGCTTTAAGTTTTCAGACCATCAAATGTTCATTTATTTGCTGATAAAAAGAGAAAAGCGCAGAGCTGTGCTCAGATGTGTCTTCTGTGGATGTATTCCCTTTAAGTAGCAGGAGCAAAGAGAACCAGCTAATTTTCACTTAATTATTTTGGGATTTTGTTTTCCAGTTTGGGGACACGTTTCATGATACTGTCAGTTCTGTTATAATGCTCATTTGAAAACACAAATTTGTTCCAACACAATTGATATCTTAGGGAGCAGTTCTCATGCAACGTGAATTTCATGATTGTTTATGCATGATTTCATTTGTGAGTGAATGAAAACAACTGAATTGAGCCCTATAGAAATACATAAAATGCCCATTTCTCAAACATCTACCAGCTATCTCACAGTTCAAGCGTCAGATTATGAGCATACTACCTCCATCTGGCATTACAGTTCTCCAACTTCAGACAACCTACTTTCTACCGCTTTTCAATAACTCACAAGCTTTAGCTCTTGCCGTGCTCACTTCTGTGAGCCAACTTTCAGGTCTTTGTCAAGATAGAAATCATATATTGTCTTGAAAATACAAAACTATTGGGGTATGTGTGTATTACTTAGCCAATTAGTGAACCACGGTGCTACTATTTTTATTAGGTTCATGTCTTTGTTTCATAGATAAATTTTTTAGAGCACTGCACCTGTTTCTTTTCTCTTAAGCTCTGTGGTTTTATTGCTTAATTTTCTGTAGTGTGTGATTTTTAGGAATGCCTTAGTTGTTATAGAAAAACAAATTGTGTTTTCAAAGGTACTAACAAAATATCTAACAGTAGCAATGCTTTTAATTATCCAGGCTTTTCAACTGATAGTTTCATTTTTATCTCATTTTAAACTTTTATAACTGCTTTGAGGAAGATATTTTATAAGCGAGGAATCAAAAGATGACAGAAGATGAAAACCTTGTTGGTCAAAAATTAGTCCATGTCAGAACCTTAGTCAGATCCAATCCTCTGTCTTCCATTGCCTTCATCCAACTTCAGGGATCAAGATGAGAGGAGGCTGGCTAATTTCTTTGACCACTGTTTTGCAAATGTGCATTACATAGCCTTCCTTGGGGAAAAATATTCCTGATAGCAGAGTGAACCTTTTTTTGATTAAATAGTGAATTTTAAAAAGCAACACAAGGATCTTAAATTAAGGATTTAAAAATTGCAGGTTAACAACAAATCTAATAGGAAATAGGACAATTCTCAGTTGGGTAAGAGAAACATTTAAAGGCTGAGAATGATTCACTCATCAGTCACTGCTCTAAGCTTCTTTGCATGGGCAGCCATTGACTCCCTGGTAATTTTATGATACCCATCATACTGTTCTGGATTTTCATCACTTTCATGACTGTGGTGGGCAGTACATGGGTTAAAAAAAAGAGACATATTCCTGTCTTCTTGTGTTGCATATTTTTTCTCTGTCTCACCACACACACACACACACACACACACCCCTACACCCCTTCTTCTCTAGGTCTTCATATATACTGTTTCCTAAGATAGGTATACTTAGCAGAAAATGATTGGCTTGAATACATTAGAAGATAGGATGCTACTTAGAGTTAATTTCTCAGGTTCTTGACTTTTTTTTTTTAAATAAAGAAAAGAATGACCACAAGTATTGGTTTATTGTCTTCTTGTAATGAAAGTTTGATTGGAAAAAAAAATGACCCTTTAGACATCTAGAAGTAGCAAACATGTTGTCTGCCTGGGATATATACCTTATTATGGAATATTGCTTACAGAATAGCAATAATGTGGTTTTTGAGCTGCCACACTTCTTATCCTGCTCTGAAATGCTACCTTGTGAATAGCACTGACCATAGTGTTACAATGCCACTCACTAGAGTTATTCAGGATGGTTATGCCAGTGTGACAAATTGATTCTTTTAAATTAAATTAAAAGGAATCTGGGCACTGTGTCATAAGCTGTTAAACTAAGGCATTCATGGTGATTCTTGAATCTGTGCTACTTCAATGCACATGTTAAGTGCAATGTTGTAAAATGAGATTAATTCTAACATTTGCATTTTGCCTTGCCTCTTATGCCAGAGAAGCAAATGTCACAATCTGCATCCCTTTCCTACATTTTCAGTAAACCAGGACTCCTTTACAGGAAAAGGCACTGCAAAGTATAACATTATAACATAATGTTCCTCAGACCTTTACATTCTACCAAGTTTAGAGCATTGTAGTAACACTTTAAAAAATGGGTTTATTGTCTATATCTTCTGTATCGAGTGGCAAATGTCAGATGCCTGAAATCTTAACACCAGATTCCGTAGCACTTAAAGAATATCTTTTGGTAGTGAACTTACTTTACAGAAGCCTATAACATGGCCAGGCCAATTGGATGATTTCTGTTTCTCATAGACACCTTAGGTTGTTTATTCTTGTCATTTTCTTTTTCTTCTCTCTCTTTTTTTTTTTTTAGACAGTTTCACTCTTGTTGCCCAGGCTGGAGTGCAGTGGTGTGATCTCAGGTCACACTGCTCCCTCCGCCTTCCGGATTCAAGCGATTCTCCTGCCTCAGCCTCCCAAGTAGCTGGGATTACAGGCGCACACCACCACGCCCGGCTAATTTTGTATTTTTAGTAGAGTCAGAGTTTTACCATGTTGGCTAGGCCGTTCTCAAACTCCTGACCTTGGGTGATCCACCCGCCTCGGCCTCCCAAAGTGCTAAAAGTCCAGGCATGAGCCACCCGGCCTTATTCTTGTCATTTTCTATAGACGACTTGCATTCCTTGAATATTACAGGAGAAATTATTGTGAGAGATACAAAGAAAATACATGACCAGTTTTCATGCTCCTCTTTTGCCAAGTATTCACTCATTAATACCACTGTCACATAGCTGATCGCTGCTCTCGGTTTAGAGAAAATGACAGAGGGCAAAAAGCCAAAGGAGACCTGATGTTCTAAGAGGTAGTTCCTGTAATTTTTTTAAAACTTCAAACTTTTTTTGGGGAAAAAACTCTGCATTGGCTAGCTTTCTCTTAATGAATCCTCCTTTCTTTTCTTTGCTGAACCAAGTGTCTTTTCTGTGTGCATTAAGGTATGAGCGTCCCTGCACAGTAGACTCACTGTGAGTACTTGCATTGTGAATCAATGGAGAGGCCTGGAGAGCATGCTGGAAAAAGCAGACACGGTCTTGGTCAAATCTACTAGATTAAGAGCACTTGGATCCAGGCCATGATAGAAACCTCAAAGAATACTCAGCAGCTGTCTAGCCCAAGCCCGCTGAAGTAGGTACATAGCTGAGCACAGTCTTCTCTGGGTCTCTCAGGTAATAGACCAGCTGATAAAAGACAGTTTGCTCTGGTTCTCTGGCAGGCTTGTTGCTGTCACCTTGCAAAGCAGATGCTTCACCCAGGTGCTTAATCCATATCCGTGTCAAAACACAAAATTGCCCCCATGCTTCCTAACAATTGGCAAGTTAAATAACATGGAAGTATTTGGAATAGAGCTGTTTTAGGCTGATATTTTTGGTGGTTCTAGGCTAAATACCAAAACATAATCGTGACTACTTCAATACTCAATGGACTGCAAGGGATTTGATTGGGAGGACAGGCTGTCCCTGTTTCTCCCTTCTGGTCACTGTGCCCTGGACTGCAGGCTAAAGAAAACACTCAATGTGCCCCTCACTTCCCCCACATTCTCCTTATCTCCCTAGCAACTGCAATGGCACTGTTTCTAAGTGGCATAATTGTCTGAGACGGGCCCTTAAAAAAGAATAAAGATGATTGTATCCAGAGTTATACCTAATTTCACCTGGGTAAGGCTGTTTGCATCTGTATGTGCAAACATTTTAAGTATAAAAATCATAAGAATGAAATCAGTCAGTGAAATGAGGTGAAGAGCTGAGTATCAACATATAACTGAAATCCTATTTAAACACATTTCCGTATTGTCTCCTATTTCCGTACCCTGAGGTGATGTGACTTTGGCTGAGGACACCCACTCAATGTTAGGGAGCTTGGGACTAACCAGTTCTCTGGGAAGATACCTCATTCATTTAGTCATGCCTTCAAAAGTATCGATTGAGCATCTGTTTTGTGTCAGATACTGCAGGTGCTGGGCGATACATCAGAGAAACAATGCTCTTACTCCTAAGGAATTTCTGTTTCATGGTAGAGACATTCATGTCTTGACCTAACTTATAAATAGGGCCTAAAGAAAGGACCGCCATAGAATGAGTGATCAATAATCAGTATCTTCTTTTTATCTTCTCTCTATCTAGATTTTAATTTTCTAAAGGATACTCATGTATTTTAGTTGGTTTGAATGAATACCTAAAGCTTGTTGAGATCTCTCGGTGAATTAATAAATATATTTAAAGGGCCTACTCACTGCTTTTACTAAGTGGGAAGTA
>CAUYLG010027770.1:0-17436 GCA_963573385.1 Cacajao melanocephalus | reverse complement strand
GTTCTTACTCAGGTCTAGCTTCACCAGGTGTGTGAGGCCACAGATACCTGACAGTAGAGTAGTCAGTTTATTACAAGACAGATCCAGGATGGTGGCCTTTGGAAGGGCAGCCAGCTCCTTCACCGGGACTTCATTCAGGTCACTGAGGCTCAGGTCCAGTTCCTTGCAGTCCAGCTTGTCATGGAGGTTCCCGCTGCTTATCAGGTCAGCAGGCCTCCACCCAAATGCTGCCGGTGGGAGACTGGCTCAGCCTGTCCACCCACTCGGAGGCCAGCACCTAGCTCTTTCTCTCTTTTTTTTTTTTAGCAAGATGAAGAGGAGGTTTATTAAGTGTTAGAACAGCTCAGAGGATACCCCCAGGGGGTAACTCCTCTCTGTAGGCAGGTCATCCTGACCGGTGTTTAGCTCTTAGCAGAGAGGATAGTTCCTCTCTGCTGCTGCTCGTCCCATCATCCTCCCAAAAATAAAACTGGGGTAATAATACCTACTTTACATGGTTATATTGAAGATTAACTCAGATAATGTATGTGAAAATATCTAGTAAACTACAGCACATTGTTAGTGCTCAAACATATCAGTTCACTTCCTTGTCCTTAAACACCCTGAACTAAACAGTCAGTTGACCCAGTTAAGCGGGTCTTTCATATTCAGCTATTATGACATATAGAACAAGGACAGCTGGGCTCAGAACTGTAAATTCCTCAACCCCTGAATAAGATTTTTAAAAATGAGTGATGACAGGTGATTCAGGTTGAAAAAGACAAACTAAATCTAACACCTTAGCAGTATCAAGACAGAGCAGATAAAAACAAGGCACTGGCACTAGTATGGTACAACTGGATTTAAGAGTAACCACAATTAAAATCATTGTGTGTAATAAGCCATGAAGAGCAGAGATACAGGATGTTTTAACTGTCTCCTGAACTCAGTGATCTTCACTGCCACCCAGATTCTGAATTCTATCTGTCATTTCAGCCATTCTTGTCTAGTTAAGAACTATTGCTTGGAAGATACTGCAGTCATTTGGAGGTAAGAAGATACTCTGGCTTTTAGAGTTGCTAGAGTTCTTGTGCTGGTTCTTTTTCATCCGTGTGGGCTGATGTTCCTTTAACTAAGATGTAACTTTAATATAATCAGTTGGTTTTGTTTCTGGAGGGCCAAGACTCTGTGCAGGGGATTTCTGGCTGAATTCCTGCCCTTGCTTTTACATGGCGGTATATATTTGCAAAGTATTTTTTTGTGTTGTAGTTTGGACTGCAATCCAATAGTTGATGCTTATTTGTAATGGCTGGTATATAGGCTCTTACTCAGCTGCATAACTCCTTTGTATTCCCTTGCATTTGCAGCCATGCTCCATCTCAGTGCTCTGAAAGTGTGGGTTCTTCTTCCACTCAGGTATTTGCTACAGACCTCAGCTTGGCCCCGCAGGGCTGCATACTGCATACTGCAGCCCTGGTGCAAGTTCAGGCTTTTTAGTCTCTCTCTAGCTTGGAGGCAGCAAGTGTGGAAACCTTGGGAATGTCAGTGGCAGAGGGCATGTTACTTGTCTCCGGGAGCTCCACCCCAGTGAAATGTGGAGCCACTGCCAATTGGAACACTCAGTTGGGAGTAGGGTGGCTGCATTGTAGGCCCAAACTGGTGTGTGTAGGGGTAGGGGTGCCTGGTAAAGGCATTCAGGGAAGATAGTCTGGCCTCTTCTCCACAGGAGAGCTATGGTGTGCTGGAGATTCAAGTAAAGCATTCAAGCTCTTTGGTCCTTCTCCAGCCTGGTGGCAGCAAGGGTGTGTACCACTATAGTGGCATCAGCAGTAGCACAGGGGCTATCAGTTGCTTCTGGGAAATCCACCCCAGAGAGACACAGAGCCACTGCCAAAGGGAATGTTCAGCTGGGGGCTCAAGCTGGGGGCCTCATCTGTTGAAGAGCAGGGGCTTGGGGGCTCTCAGGGAGGAGATTGACCTCCTCTCTGTAGGGCAGCTGTGGCATGCTGAAGGTGCAAGCAAAGTGATCAGGGTCTTTGTTTCCTCCCTAGCCTGAGGGAAACAAGGATGTACCATAGCAATGGCAAATGGAATAAAACCTTTTGGTTATCTCTGTGAATACTACCCCAGAGATGCAGAGTCACCACTGACTGAAGAGATTAGATGGTTATAGGGCAGCTGTGCTGGGGACCCAGGTTGGGAGGCCCTGCCCAGTGAAAAGACAAAGGGGCAGGTACCCACATGGAAGACAGTCTGGCTGCTTTTCTACTGCATGCTAGAGATTCATTATAGTTTTGGGGCTCTCTGCCTCCTCCCCAGCATTATAGTTTTTGGGCTCTCTGCCCCCTCCACAGCATAGTGGTAGGCTTGTGGCAACAGCAATTGCAGTGGGTCTGTTGTGGTTCAGGGGTTCAAGGGAGCCCTCAGCTCCCCTGAGAGGAAGTTTCTCCAGGTTCTTGGTCTCCCACTCTCTCAAGAATGAGAGAGGGGACCATGGCAGGTGCACTTATAAAGTAAATACCAGACTCAAAAAGTGTTTCCAGAAAGTGATTTATTTAGGCAGAGAGAGAAAAAGGAGAAGGAGAGAGAAAGAAACAGTTAGCTCTCACACTGAGTGAAAGAAAGAAAAGCCACTCTCACACTGAGTGAGAAGGGTTCCTAGAGGGAGAAAACCAGAGAAGGAAAACTCCCCTCACACTGAATGAGAGAATCTAGAAAGATGGAATGCAGGAGAGGAAAGACAGCTTCCCCACTGGGTGGAGGGGGACCCCAGAGGGGAAATCCAGGAGGGGAAAGAGAGCTTTCACTGTGTGGAAGGGGATTCCAGAGAGCTGGAAATCTGGTGTGGGTGAAGGAGCAGGGCAGTTTATCCTGGGAGAAATTCCCACTGCCCCAAGTTCCTCTGACCAATGAAAGGAGTCCCTTTAAACTTCCGCTGGGGTGATTGACTCTTAGTTTCTTCCCACGCCCTCGAATTTTAAACATGAACCATTAAATCTCCTGGAGAGAGATAGGAGGGGGGCATGGCACTGGGAAGTTCTTGCCCCTAAAACTACGCCCCCTTGTGGACTTGGAAAGAGAACATATTCCCTCAAAGGTTCAGAGATTTCCCACAGCTTCCTCAATTACCAACATTTCCCACTAGAGTAGTATATTTGTTACAACTGATGAACCTGCATTGACACATCATAATCACCCAAAATCCATAGTTTATAAGAGAGTTCCCTCTTGGTTTTGTACAATCTGTGGGTGTGGGCAAATGTATAATGGTGCAATGTGTAATACCATCATTATGGTATTGTACAGAGTATTTTTACTTTCCTGGAATTTCTTTGTGCTCTTTTTATCACTACCTTCACCACAACTCTTGGCAGCTGCTGACCTTTTACTGTCTTCATTGTTGAACCTTTCTCAGAATGTTGTATAGTTGGAATCATATAGTATGTAGCCTTTTGAGATTGACTTATGTCAATATGCATTTATGCTCTCTCCATGTTTTTTCATAGCTTAATAGCTCACTCCTTTTTTGAACTGAATAATATGCCATTGGTCTGGATGTAGCACAGTTTATTTATCCATTCACCTCCTGAAGATCTTGGTTGCTTCCAAGTTTTGGCAATTATGAGTAAAGTTACTATAAGCATCCTGTGCAGATTTTTATGTGAACATAAGGCTTCAGTTCTTTGGATAAATACCAAAGAGGGCACTTGCTGGTTCATACGCTGAGTATGTTTAATTTTCTGAGGAAATCACAGACTGTCTCTCAAAGTGGATGTACCATTTTACATTCTCACCAGCAATGAGTGAGAGCACCTGTTGCTCCACATCCGTGTCAGCCTTTGGTGTTGTCAGTGTTCTGGATTTTGATTATTCTAATAGGCGTGTAGTGGTATCTCA
The DNA here is from genome assembly GCA_963573385.1 of Cacajao melanocephalus. Lineage (NCBI taxonomy): Eukaryota > Metazoa > Chordata > Mammalia > Primates > Pitheciidae > Cacajao > Cacajao melanocephalus. Next base: position 13,560 of record CAUYLG010027770.1, on the reverse strand, counting down.
TTGTTTTATTTTGCATTTCTCCACTGACATATGATGTGGAGTCTTTTTTCATAACTTATTTGCCATCTGTAGATCTTCTTTGGTGAGGTGTCTGTTAAGGTCTTTGGCCAAGTTTTAAGTGTTTCTTTTTCTCATTGCTGAATTTAATAGTGTTTTGTATATTTTTTATGACAGTCCTTTATCAGGTATGTCTTTTGGAAATTTTTTTTCAGTCAATAGCTTGTTTTCTCATTCTCTTTACATGGTATTTCACAGAACATACATTTTTAACTTTAGTGAAGCCCATCTTTTCAATTCTTTCTTTTATGGATTGTGCCTCTGGTATTGTATCTAAAAAGTTATTGCCATGTCCAAGGTCATATAGGTCTTACACTATTATCTTCTAGGAGTTTTGTAGTTTTGCACTTTACATTTAGGTCTGTGGTCCATTTTGAGTCAGTTTTTATGAAGCGTGTAAGGTCCATGTCTACATTTTTCTTTTTGTATGTGGTTGTCCAGTTGTTGCAGCACCATTTGTTGAAAAGACGGTCTTTGCTCCATTTTATTGCCTTTGCGTCTTTGTCAAAGATCAGTTGATTATATTTATGTGGGTCTATTTCTTGGCTCTCTATTGTGTTTCATTGATCTATTTGTCTATTCTTTCATCAATACCACAGTCTTGATAACTATAGCTTTATCATAAATCTTGAAGTTTGATAGTATCAGTCCCCCAGCTTTATTGTTCTTCTTCAACATTGTGTTGGCCATTCTGGGTCTTTTGCCTCTGTCTACAAACTTTATAACGGCTTTATTGATACCTACAAAATAACTTTCTGGGATTTGTTTGGGATTGCATTGAATCTGTAGATCAAGTTGGGAAGAACTGGCATATTGACAATATTGAGTTTTTCTATTCATGAACATAGAATAGTTCTTTATTTAGTTCTTCCTTAATTTGTAAGAATTTTGTAGTTTTACTCATGTAGATCTTGTAAACACTTTGATAGATTTATACCTAAGTGCTTAATTTTTGAGAGGTTAAATGGTATTATGATTTAATGTCAAATTCTACTTGTTAATTGCCGAAATATAGGAACGCCATTTACTTTTATGTGTTAACCTTGTCTTCTGCAAAGTTGCTATAATTGCTTATTGGCTCCTGGAGCTTTTTTTTTTTTTTGGTCAGTTATTTTGGATTTTCTATGTAGATGATCATGTTATCTGTGATTAAAGACAGCTTTACTTCTTTTTTCCCCCAATCTATATACTTTTTATTTCCTTTTTCTTGTCTTTTCGTATTAGCTAGTATTTCCAGTATGCTATTGAAAAGTAGTGGGAGAGGGGACATCATTGACTTCTTTCTGATCTTAGTGGGAAAGCTTCAGGTTTCCTATTAAGTATGATGTTAGCTATAGGTTTTTTTGATATGTATATACATAAATATAAATATGTACATATATTTTGTATATATACATATATGTATATACCTATATACAAAATGAAACTATGTTCACATATGTATATAAATATGTGTATATATACATATATACAGACTATATCTATAAATTTATTTGCATTTATATATAAATGTTATGCATATATAAATATGTACCTATATTTTATATTTATATTTATATTTTTATACGTACTTATATTTTGTATATATACGTATACATATTTTATATATATATATGCAAAAAAATATATATACACATACACAAAAAACCTAAGCTAACATCATGCTTAATGATATATATATTTATCAAGTTGAAGAAGTTCTCTTCTGTTCCATTTACTGAAAGTTTTTATGATGACTAGGAGTGGATTATGCCAAAATTGTTTTCATCTATTGATGTAATCATATGATTTTTCTTTTGTAGCCTGTTGATGTAATGGATATATTAATTGATTTTTTAATGTCGAGCCAGGCTTGACTATCTAGAATAAATCCCACTTGATCATGGTGTATAATTCTTTTTGTACATTGTTGAGATCAATTTGTTCATTTTTAAATTTTTTGTTGAGACAGGGTTTCACCATGTTGCCCAGGCTGATCCTGAACTCCTGAGCTCAGTTGATCTGCCTGTCTTAGCCTCCCAAAGTGCTGGGATTGGAGGCATGAGCCACCACAGTGTGCTAATATTTTGTTGAGCATTTTTGCATCTGTGTTCATCAGTGATATTGGTTTGTAGTTATTGTTTCTTATACTGTCTTTATTTCCTTTTGTATTAGGGTAATGCTGGCCTCATAGAATGTTTTAGGAAGTATTTCCTCTGCTTGTGTACTCTAAAAGAGACTGTAGATAATTGGTATAATTTGTTTTTTTAAATCTGTAGGCTTCACCAGTGAGCCCCTCTGTGCCTGGTGCTTTCTGTTTTGGAAGGTTATTATTATTTGATTCAATTGTTCTAATAGATGTAGGCCCATTCAGTTGTTTGTTTTTTCTTGTTTGAGTTTTGAGAAATTTTGTCTTTCAAGGAGTAGTCCATTTTATCTAGGTTATAAAATTTGTGAGCATAGAATTGTTTCATAGTATTTATTTATTATCCTTTTAGTGCCCATAGGATCTGTAATGATGTCTTCTCTTTTACTTCTGGTATTAGTAATTTTTGTCCTTTCTCTTTTTTTCCTTATTTAGCCTGGCTAGATGCTTATTACTTTTATTGATTGTTTTACGAAAAGCAGATTTTGTTTTTGTCCATTTCCTCTATTGATTTCTTGTTTACAATTTTGTTGATTTCTGCTGTAATTTTTACTAGTTCTCTGCTTATTTTGGATTTAATTTGCTCTTTTTTTTCCTCATGTCCTAAAGTAGAAGCTTAGAATATTGATTTTTAGATCTTTTTTTTGTTTCTAATATTGTATTCAATGCTATAGAGTTTCCCCTAAGCACTTTTGCTGCATCCCACAAATTTTGTTGTGTTTTCATTTTCATTTAGTGAAACTATTTTAATATCTCTTGAGAATTCTTCTTTAAAACATACATTATTTAAAGGACTATTGTTTAATGTTTACATATTTTGGGATTTTTCCGTAATCTTTCTGTTACTGATCTCTAGTTTAATTTTTTGTGTTCTGGTAGCAGGCAACGTGTAACTTCTATTCTTTTAAATTTGTTAAGGTGCGTTTTATGGCACAAATGTGGGGAATATTCCATGTGAACTTGAGAAAAATGTGTATTCTGTTCTTGTTGGATGAAGTAGTCTATAGGTATTGCTTTTATCCAATTGATGGATAATGTTTTGAGTTCAATCATGTTTATGCTGGTTTTCTGCTTGCTGGTTCTTTCAATTTCTGGTAGAGGGGTGTTAAAGTTTCCAACTGTGATAATGGATTTACCTGTTTATCCTTGTAGGTCTAATAGTTTTTGCCTCATTAGTTTGATGCTGTGTTTTTGGACACATACATATTAAGGACTGTTATGTCTTTTTGGAGAATTGATCTATTTACCATGAAGTAATGTCCTTTTTATCCCTGGAAACTTTTCTTGCTTTGAAGTATGCTCTATCTGAAATTTACATAGCTATTCCTGCTTTCTTGGATTAGTGTTAGCATGTATGTTTTTCTTCATCCATAAGACACTTTTAATTTATATGTGTTTTTATATTTGGGGTGGCTTTTTTTGTAGGCACATATAGTAGGGTCTTGTTTTTTGATCTACTCTTATAGTGTCTTTAAATGGATGCGTTTAGACCATTCAGAGAGATCATTGATCTAGGTGGCTCAATATCTATCATATTTGCTACTGATTTTTTTTGTTGTCCTTGTTCTTTATTTCAGTTTTTGTTTTTCACTCTGACTTTTATGGTTTAGTTGGGCATTTTATATGATTATATTTTCTCTCCGTTCTTGGCGTATCAGTTACAGTTCCTTTTTATTTTATTTATTTGTTTATTTATTTTACTTTATTAGTGGTTTCCCTAGAGTTTGCAATGTACATTTACAACTAACTCAAGTCACCTTTCACGTTATGTTATACCACTTCCACTTCATGGGTAATGCTAGCACTTTATAATGCAAAATAACATGAATTTCTTCCTCCTGTCCCTTTTACCATTTATTTCTTGTAAGGTGCATGTGTGTGTATATATACATGGCTTGCTGTTTTCTGAGATTCCTGTATGTGTGATTTAGTGTTTGACAGTAATTTGGAAGAATTCTCAATCATTGTTTCAAATACTTCTGTTCCTTTCAGCAGTCCCCAACCTTTTTGACACCAGGGACCGATTTTGTGGAAGACAATTTACCCACATGTATGTGTGTGTGTGTGTGTGTGTGTGTGTGTATACACACTTATGTATTATATATGATATATACACATAAGTATAATAAAATACATTGTTACTATTGTTATTTTGAGCAGACTGTTGTCTGTTATATAAATTAATAAGAAAAACAAAAGTTTTTGTTTTGCCTTCACTTCTTCCTTCTTTGGTGGTCTTAATTTAGATACAACTTTCAACCTGTTTAATTTCCCTTCTTTTTAAAGAACTTCTTTTAATATATTTTCAAGGGAGGTCTGCTTGCAACAAATTTCTTCAAGTTTTGCCTGAGAATGTATTTTTTTCCTTATCCTTTGAAGGATAATTTCAATAATTCTAGATTTATGACTTTCTCTTTCAACTCTAATTATTTTAATCTCCCTTCTTACTTGAATGGTTTCTGGTAAGTCAGATGTAATTCTTATTTTTTCGGTCCTCTAAAGGGAAAGGTTTTTGTCTCCCTTTGTCTTCTTTCAGGACTTTGTCTTTATTTTTGATTGTTTATAGTTTGAAATGATAAACCTAAGTGTTGGATTTGTTTTCCCCACATGTATCTGGCTTGCTCTTTTCTGAGATGCCTGGATGTGTGGTTTGGTGTTTGACAGTAATTTGGGGAAATTCTCAATCATTGTTTCAAACACTTCTGTTCCTTTCTCTATTTCAGTAGTCTCCAACCTTTTTGACACCAGGGACCTGTTTTGTGGAAGACAGTTTTTCCACAGACTGTCAGGAGCCATGGTTTTGCAATGAAACCGTTCCACCTCAGATCATCAGGCATTCATTAGATTCTCATAAGGAGCGTGCAACCTAGATCCCTTGCATGTAAAGTTGACAATAGCATTTGTGTTTCTGTAAGAATCTAGTGCTGCCGCTGCTCTGACCAGAGATGGAGCTCAGGCAGTAATGCTTGCTGACCTGCCCCTCACCTCCTGCTGTGTGGCCCGGTTTCTAACAGCCCAGGGGCAGGTACAGATCTGTGGCCTGGGGGATGAGGAACCCTGCTCTACTTCTCCTTCTTATATTCCCGTCACACATATGTTACACCTTTTGTAGTTGTCCCACAATCCTTTGATATTCTTTTCTGTTGTTTTCCGTCTTTGTTCTCTTTGCTTTTCAGTTTTCAAAATTTTTATTGATGTTACTCATACTAGGGATTCTTCCCTCAGCTGTATCTAGTCTACTAGTAAGCCCATCAAGTATATTCCTTATTTGTGTTATATTATTTTTGATTTCTGGAATTTCTTTCTGGTTATGTCTTAGGATATCCATCTCTCTGTTTACATTGCCTAACTGTTCTTGCATGGTGTCTACTTTATGCATTAGAGCCTTTAGCGTAATAATCACAGCGGTTAAATTTGCGTCTGATAATTCCAATACCACTGCCATGTCTGGTTCTAATGCAGGCTCTGTCTCTTCAAATTGGGCTTTTTTGCCTTTTAGTATGCTTTGTATTTTTTTCTTGATAAGTGGCCATGATGTACTGGGTAAAAGGAACTGCTGTATATTAGTAAGTTACTAATGTAGTGGTAAGGTGTGGAAGGGAGGGAAGCATTCTATACTGCTGTGATTATGTCTCAGTTTTTTATTGAGCCTGTGCCTCTGGATGTGAACTTCATAAGTGTTTCTCAGTTTGTGTCTCCCTGCTTGCGTGGGATAGGATGCATAGAGTGGGTGGAGTTCAGTATTTCCCTTCCCCTGGGTCAGGTAGGCTCTGATAATACCCCAAAAGGTTAGACTCTGGTTAATTCATTTCTCCTTATGGAAGGCCTTATTAAGAGCAACAGAAAGTTCTGGCCCATTTCCAAATGGCTTCTCTCACCTCCCTCTGGTAAGCACCAAAAAATATTTCTTCAGTATTTGCTGTGGGAACCTGGTCTGGAGGTAAATCTCATGATATTTGGGAGCCCCCATGATTGAATCCTTTTGGAATTTTAACCTTTCAAAGTTGTACACACCGAGTCTCTAGCAATTTCCAAATTCCAGTTCAGGTTTTCTTACTCTGCTACTGGTTCCCATGGTGGTTTTTGCTGATTAGTCCCTGCTCTGGAAAGTCCTGGCTCTCTGTATGCCCGTTTGTCCCTCCAATCTTGAAAGCAGAAGTTCATCCTGTGTGTTCCTCTCTTAATTTGGCTCCAAGAAGAGCTGTTGTTTTTTTTAGTGTGGTCAACGTTTTACTTGTTAGGGCAAAGTTGTAACTTCTGAGCTTCTTGCATCAGGAACCAGGAATTGGATCTAATAATGTTTTTATAAGATACATTTCTTAAAATTACAAAAGTGATATATATTTCTACAGGAACTAAATTAAACAAACCAAAAACAGAATCAACAAGTTGAAAATCAAGAGGGTAAAAATCAGCACACACAAGGCATTCTGGCAGAGTTCATGCTATCTTTTATGTTTATAGATGTGTAGAGAAATATTTAAATATTTAAAAATTAAAAGATATAATAAACATGATGTATGGTACCTTAAGCAGTATTAACAGACATTGATTTTAAAGTGGTACCCTTAGGCCCACCAATAAATTAATACAAGTTTTAAAATACATTTATAATTTTTCTTCATTCACTCTTACCATCACTGCATATTAAATCTATATTCCTTTTGTAATTTAAAAACCATTTTTAAAAATGTATTTAAATGATTTATGATGATGCTTATAAGCAACACATAGTTGAGTTTTTTAAAAAAAAATTGAGTCTGATAATCTTTGTATTTTAGCTATCTTTAATGTGGTTACTGATCTATTTGGGTTTAAACCTATCCTTCACTATTTACTTCCACTTCTGTCTCCTCTGTGTTCTTTTTTTCTCTTTTTTCTTATACTTTTCTGGATTCATTGGTCATTTTATGCTATTCTGATTTTTTCTTTTATTAATTTGTTAGTCATATTTCTTTCTTTTCATCTTACAATGGTTGATCTGGAGATTACAACAGGCATCCTTGACTAAGTAAAGTCTAGTGAAAGTCGTCAGCCTTTCCATACATTGTGAGGACTTTACAACACCGTAATTCTATAATTCAAATTTATCTACTGTTATTGTCATATATTTTATTTCTATAAATATATTTAAACTTTATAAGATTATAATTGTTTTTTTGCAGTCAATAGCCTTTTAGATTTATTGTTATGTTTACCTTTTTTGTTACTTCAATTCCTCCCTATATCTTCTAACTTTCATCTGACATCATTTTCCTTCTGCCCTTTAGACTTCTTTTTCATGAGAATCTGGAAGTAGCACAGTTTCTCCATGTTTATTTGTTTCAAAATGTTTTTATCTTGCCTCATTTTTGCATCATAATTCAGAAATACAGCCTTCGTGTTGCCAATTAGTTACAGCACGTTTACATAAGGCACAGTGTCTATAGTATATTACCCTGTTTTCTGACTTCCAGTACTTTTTGCAAGAGGTCAGCTCTGTGCCTTATTGTTGCTCCCCTTGTTTTTTCCGTTCCTCCAACTGGGGAGAAGGATGCTACTGACACTTACTGGGAAGAGGCTAGGAATGCTGCTAAATGTCCTACATTGCATGGGATGGCCAAGACAAAGAATTACCTGGCCCCCAGGGTCAACAGTGCTGAGATGGAGAAGCCTGCTTTATTTCATATGCTTCTGATTCTTTGCTGTAATTCCCATTCCTCTGTCTTTCCATGCTTCATCCAGTGTGTTTTCTGTTGACCTATATTCAATATTCAATCCTTGAATTCTTTCATGTCTGTCTGTTGTTAGTCCCATTTATTGACTTATTTTTAAAGTTTCAAACATTGCATGCTTTAGCGTTAGAATTTCTTTTCGGTTCTTATGATATTTTCTAGCTCTCAAGCTTGTTCTAAGTTTCTTCAAATATATTAATAAGACTTCTTTTACAGCCCTGTCTAATAATTTTATTCTTAAGACATTTTGTGCCTTTGTTTTTGTTCGTGATGGTTCTTTTTGCTTTTCTGTTACGTGGTCTGTGCTCCTTCTGAGCCTGGTTGTGTTTGTAGTTTGTCCCAGACAATGTACGGGAAAAATGGTAGCGATGAGAGAATGGGGAACACTTTTACTCCTGTTAATATTTGCTTCTGACAACAGCCACCCCAAGGGCACCAGCAACCACACATTACCTTAATCAAATTAGGGGCTGAGAAGATGCGAAGATGGGCTTCAGTCCCTGTAAACGCTGATTTGTTTCTGGTTCTTGCTTGTACAATTGTAGGGCATAAATACAGAGTATTTACTTGCGTCTTCTCTCTCTTCAATAAGTCTTTTTTTTTTTTTTTTTTTTTTTGAGACAGAGTCTTGCTTTGTTACCCAGGCTGGAGTGCAGTGGCGTCATATCAGCTCAGTGCAACCTTCACCTCCTAGGTTCAAATGATTCTCCTGCCTCAGCGTCTCTAATAGCTGGGATTACAGGCACCTGCCACCATGCCTAGCTAATTTTTGTAGTTTTAGTAGAGACCAGGTTTCACGACGTTCGCCAGGCTGGTCTCAAACTCATGCCCTCAAGTGATCTGTCCACCCTGGCCTCCCAAAGTTCTGGGATTACAGGCATGAGCCACCGCGCCTCTCTTCAAGAAGTCTTAAACTCAATTTTTTTCCCCTTTTAAGTTTTTGTCAAGGTTTGCTCAAAATTTTAGCCTCTTGAGCGTTATTAAATAATCACAGGGCTCTGGAAAGGTGGCCTCAAATCCTGGTGTTCTCTCAGGGATCCTCTCCCTTCCTGGGTCTTGTCCCTGCAGTTCCTCACTGCCCTATTAGTATCCTGGTGCCTTCAAGCATGATTTTTCTTTTTTTCCCCTAGCTTTTCTAATTGTTCCCACTGGAGAGTTGGCCAGAAGGACCGAGTTCATCATTACTGATAGCAGAACTGAAATTCTAAATTGAAATAAATATCACATGTGCTCAGTCATTTGCAGAAGCTACAAAAGTGGATCTCATGGAAGTAGAGAGTATAATGGTGGCTACGAGGGGCTGGGAAGAAAGTTGGGGGAAGATGATGAAGAGAAGTTGGTTAAGGGGAATAAGTTAGATGGAAGATACGGTTAGATAGAAGGAGTGAGTTCTAGTATTTGATAGTATAGTAGAGAAATTATAGTTAACAGTAACTTACGTATATTTCCAGGTAACTAGAAGAGCAGACTCGTAATGTTCCTGGCATAAAAGACAAATGTTTGAGGTAGTGCTAATCCCAATGACACTGATTTCATCATCATACATTATCTATGGGTATCAAAATATCACATGTACCTCCAAAATATGTACAGCTATTAGATATAAATAAAAAAAACAATCTGTAATGTACGTTTATAATTGATACCATGTATTATAGTAGCAATTTTGTCTTTCTAGAACCTCTTTAGGGCCCTGGGAGATAAACCCACAAAATTCTTTTGATCTGTATAGACTGAGAATTATAAGCAGTTTTACTAAAGGAATTTCTTGTAAATGTTGCCTTTCAAGGCTACCACTGAAGATATTCCCTGAAGGGTTCAGCTCTCTCAGAGCTTCTAGTTTCATCCTTGACATTCTGTTAAAGGAAGAGAAATAATCTTGTCATGGAGGAAGGACAATGAAAATCTCTGCTTTCGTATTGATTTATTTTTAAAATCAGGATTAGGTCGTGTTTTACTCCTCCTCAGAGAAGAAGGAAGTCATTTGGCATCTTCTAATTGCAACTCCCATGCTCTTAATTTCAGTGATTTCCTTAATTAGTCAGCATCAGCTATAAACTATTATAGCCAAAAAAATATTGAAAAGTATTGTAAAAGGGTATGTACTCAGGCATATTTATGTGTGTGTAAATGCACACTCTCACACACACATTCCTGTTATTCTTAGCTCTCCTTGTTGATCTTATTTTTGATATCTCAAGACAAGGCGTCATGTACTATGCTAATTAAGTCTCCAAGATGTAAAGGTTGAAGATACAGCAGAAGTCTTGGAGTCTCAGCTCCCAGCTAGCCAAAACAATGGACTGAAACTAATGTGAAATTAAGTGATGAATTATATGAAATCTTGTAGTATGGGTTAAAAATTAGTGCAGAAGAATGGGCTGTGGGAAAGGCCTGGATGTGTAGCTGACTGCTGGCTCTGAGTCAGCTCATAGGTGCAGGAGCTGACCTGTCTAAACTGTAGGTGGCAGTGGACAAGGAGTAGAAGATTGTAGTTGTCATGGTTAATAAATGCCGCCTGTGAGAGATTCTCAGCATGGGAAATTTACTCTTGTATCACTGAAAGTGAATTGTCTGTAAATATTCTTGTCTTGGGTAAAAAAGGTGGTGTCTATACTCTGGGGAGAGGACTTAGGGAGGAGAACTTACTTGCTTTATTTTGTGGAGAAAAGGCAAGTGTTAGGTTAGCTCTTTAGTTGGTTTCAAATTTCAGGATTGTTGAATGAGTTTATAATCTAAAGTATCTAAGAAGCTCGCACAGAGAAGATATTATGATCAGGGATTTAGATTAAGAAAATTAGGGTAAGGCTGCTCACTGATTGCCAAAATATATTTCATTAAGTGCAAATGGATAAAATTTATGATTGAAATCACTAGTCAGGAAACAGTTGTTCCAGTTCTCCATTAAGACGTTTTGTTGTCATTTGAAGTAACCTTTCACACACTGGCTAGCTCATAGAGAGACACACATTTTATTTTGGAAGTTATTCTTTAACCCCATTTTAAAACTTTAAATTGTAATAGAATAGATATATACTAATGTGGCACAATATCAAAGCCAATTCAGTGTGTTACCACAAAGTGAACCCACCTAAGCTGTCACCACCCAATACAGATATTCCCTCCTCCAGAGCTAAACTATTTGCCTTACTTCAAACACCAGAGTCTAGTTTTGCCCCTCTCTGTATAAGAGGAATCACCCAAGGACACAGCATGTGTTCTTTGGGATCTGGCTCTTTTGGTTCGTTTTTATTTTTGTGAGTCACCCAAGTTGTTGTAGCTCTACTTTCTTTTTGTTGTATGAATATAACAACATGTATTATTATATTGATGGCTATTTAGATTTCTTCTAGATTTTGTCTGTTTTGAAGAACACTTCAAGGAATGTGGTGGTGTATGTCTTTTGATGGACAGGAGTATGCATTTCTCTCTGATATAGATGTGAAAGTAGATTAACGGGGCCATAGAGCAGCAAGCTTTTAACTTTTCTGGATGATGCTAAACAGTTTTCAAAATGGTTATACCAATTAACATTCCCACCAGCAGCATATGAAAATTCTTGTTGCTCTACATAGTCACCAACGCTTGGCATTTTTAGTCTATTAAATTTACCATTCTAGTGGGTGTGGAGTGACAGTTTCTTGTGATTTTACTTAGCATTTCTCTGATTATGGCTAAAGTTTAGGACATTTTTATTTTTTAATTTTTCCATTTTGAGATTTTATTTTGAGAAGTATCTAATCATGTCTCTCTACTATTTCTCTCTCTTTTTTTGTTTTGTGTTTTCTTTATTGATTTGTATGAGTTTTTCTATATTACAGGTATAAACCCTAAATCATTGTCTTTGTTTTGTGCTGCTATAACAGACTGGAGATAGGGTAATTTATTAAAAATAGAAATTTGTTTCTCATGGTTCTGGGGACAGGGAAGCATGATATAAAGGTGCTGGCATCTGGCATGGGCCTCCTTGCTGTATCATAACATGGTGGGAGGTATTACATGGCAGAAGGGCAAAGAGAGGGTGAGAAAGAGAGAGCAAGAGGGGTGAACCCACTCACTTCATAATGAGCCCACTCCCAAGGTAACGCATTAGTCCATTCAGGAGGGTGGGGGCTTCAAGACCTAAGCATTTCTTATAGGTTCCATCTCCCAATACCATCCTAGTGAAATTAAATATCAGCATGAGTTTTGGAGGGAAAAAGATTCAAACCATTGCAGTTATATGTTTTGCAGCTATCTTAGACTCTTTGGCTTATTATTTTACTTTTTCAACATTCTTTTCTCTCTTTGTAAACTTTTAATTGAAGTATAACATGCTTACAGATTAATGGTGTCTTTTGGTGAACAGAAATTCTTAATTTTAGTGTGGCCTAGTTTATGAATCCTTTTTCTATGTTTAGTGCTAATGGTGTCATATTTTAAAAGTCTTTCCATTCCCCCATGAAGATATTTTTTCTATATTTTTTAGGAGTTTTCTATTGTTGTTTTAGTGGGTTTTTGTTACTGTTGTTTTACTTCTAATATTTATGTTTATAACTCACCTAGAATTGATTTTTGTGTATAAAGTGTATCACTTTTAAGCCGCTTCATGGAAATTTGGACTGGTGATTAATTTATTTTGTATTTCAAGAGTAGTGAAAGGATTGCTAGTAGAATGAGTTCATGATTGTTTAACTGTATCAAATTGGACATTATATTATCCACCATGCTTGTGCCCTAATGGATATTTTAATTATTTAATGTGTGTATAATATGAGAATAATGTATGGGTTATGGAAATTTTTAATATTTAAAAATGTTGACATGACACACATTATTTACAAAGTCAACAGTACAGAAGGGCTTATGAGAAGCCCCAGCCCCTCGCCTCAGATTTTGCATCACCACCCTAAGACAGTTGCTTTTAGCAGGCTCCATTTTAGGTCATCACTCCTATTTTAATATTCTGCTTATATTTCTATTTCTTGATTGATTAAAATATCAAATACTCTACTGAAATTAAAATGACTTTACTTAAATATCTTCAGTATGGATATTCTTTAATTTAGGAGGGATTTTGTTAACAAAAAAAATTAGACAAATTCAATTTAGCAGAGGTTATATGAGCAAAGAATAATTCATGAATCAAGCAGCACTCAGGACCAGAAGAACCTTACCCAGCAGAGTGAGCAGCCAGATTTTATAGGCTGAACAGAGAAGCAAAGTAGATAATCCGATTGGCTGCCTTTAGGCACATGCCTTATTTGTCATGGGGGATAAGTTGGCTGCCTGTGATTGGCTGAAATCTAGCTGTTGATGATCAGCTGAAACTCTGCTATTTGTTATAGTCCTAAGTTAGGTTTTGGTTTGTTTACTTACTAAATTAGGTTGCCTTTGTTAAGTAGGAACTCAAAGATGGGAGATAGTCTCAGGCCAGTGGCCCCTGCTTATTTCATTTAACAGTTTGTTGATTAGGAATGGCAGTGTGTCCCTCAAACCAGGATCTGATGATGAAAGTTGTTGGCTAATTGAGGTGGAGATGGGTTTTTTTTTTTTTTTGAAAGAAAGAAAAAGAGAGGAAAGAAAGTGAGAGTGAAAGAAAGAAAAAAAAGAATGTAAGAGAGAATGAAAGAGGAAGAGAAAGAGGGAGAGAGAATGAGATTCTTGTTCTATTGCCCAGGCTAG
>CAUYLG010027768.1:0-37137 GCA_963573385.1 Cacajao melanocephalus | reverse complement strand
GGGACTGTGCCCTTCAGGATCCCTCTGCCTGAAGCCCTCTTCCCCCAGCTGTCAGCAAGGCTGGCTTCCTCCGCTCCTTCAGGTCTTTCCTCAAATGTGTCTGTCTCAGTGAGGATTCCCTGTTTATGCTATTCGTAATTTTATTTGTCCCTGCACTTCTTTCTTACTCTATCCTTGTCCTGCTTTTTCCCTGTTCACAGTACTTTTCATCACATGACATGACCTTCATTCTATGTATTTATTAGTTTCTTGTCTGTTTCTTTCTCCTGGAAAGTGAGCTCCATGAGGGCTTAGATTTGCTTGTTTCTAGTGCCTATGGGATATTTATTATTGAACAAAATACACTTCATGTAATTCTTGAATAGTCCACTCAGAGGCCATTGCAAAACCTTTTCTGATGCTCTTTCCACCCCATCTTCCAGGATTGCACGTGTCCTGTCTCCTTGAGTGCCATGCTGTATTATAATTGCCATTTGTAGTCTCTCCTTGTGTTGGCTTCCAGCTGTGAAAGTTGTAGAGATTTTTGTATAGCCAGGCAGAGCTCAGCTAGTGCCTCTGCTTGGAAACTCAATGGGCTGCAATGAAGGCATAATCCAAAAGTGGGGTCTCCCTGAAGGCTCAATGGAGAATGAGCTGCTTCCAAAGTCATGGGTGACTGGCAGAATCCAGTTCCTTCTGGGCTACTGAAAGCTTCAGTTTCTCGCTGGCTGATGGCCATAAGCCACACTCAGTTCCTCCCCATGTGAGCATCTCTAACAAGGCAATTCATCTTATCAATGTTTGGCCAAATACAGGTTGGGCGAAGCACAGCATGACGATAACAATACACCACTCAGTGATTTTATCCAGCAGAAGTTCCTTATCACTTGAGAATGAACTTTTGCTACTGTCGTTGTTTGGCCTGCATATGAAGGGCACACAGGAAAGGGTAGCCAGCATTATCCAGGAGGTCAGAAAAGCACTCATAAAACATGTGAGGCTGGATCGGGTGCATTTAGGGTAAGTAAGAGATCAGAAACCTGCTGGAAACAAGGTGCAAGTCGAGCAGGCTGTCTTAGGAAGAGGAAATGGTCGGAAAAAAGGCAAGAACACAGAGATGTATTCTTGATCTCAGGCAAGGTTTTCTGTGCCAACAAGATTCGAGGAATCAAGGCAGAGACAGTCACAAAATGAAATGAGGCCTTGATACAGAAGAATTTCATTATACTGAAGGTAGAAATGGGTGTTTCTGAGGAATCTCATTACATGTGTGCCTGGGACCAGGCATCTAGCTTTGTTCAAGGAATTCTCAATAAGCCATTTGTGATGGGATTTGTGGTAAAAATGGATGGTATGAGTCTTAACTAAGTTCTTCTTGTAGAATCAATGTCTGGAAACAACCAATCTAGTGATCATTTTGTATCTTGTAAAGTATGTCTTATATCCTTACCAAAGACACTTTGGTATATTTCATACTTCAACTTAAAGAGTCAAGAGTGGACAATGCCCAGAAGAACATTCAGACTCCTCTATCAGCATACCATTTCCCTATGTTCCTGTAAGATATACCTGCACAGAGAGGAAGGAAGGGAAAAAAAGGCAATAGATCAATTCCAGCTTCATTCGGAATCACTGGCAGTTGTTATATGAGCTCTTCCTACATAGAAGTTGGTGAAATAAAGAATGCAGGAGCGTTGCCTTCTACTGGGCTGTCACAGAGGAAAAGGAGGAAAGACAGAGTCAGATTAGCTGAGGATGATGATGGATCTGAAGCCTAGCCATTCCATGAGGCTGAATGGTGGACACTTCATGCTGGTGCTGGGATTTGGCACTTATGCTTCTGAAGATGCAAGTGGACCCTGGGGCTGTGAAGGGTCCTAGATCAGCTGTCCTTGCAGGGCTGTCAGCGAGCAGGAGTCTTGCACCTGGTAGACAGCGGGTGCTTGGAAAGGCCCATCTGACCTTCCATTTCACTCTCTCTAACTTGCCTCTCTCCTGGTCACAGAGATCTTTTCTTGCACGAAAGTGAGATGACAAGCTCGTGACTCTGAGGATTCAGAGATTGATCATTTTGTGGGTAGATTATATTTAGAGATCTTGTTATTATTATTAATGTTACCTAACTGATATCAAGTGGCTTCTGTGAAAATTTTTCCTTCTACTTGGCCTGACTGGGACCAAAATACCTTGTGGGGGAGTAGAGCTTTGGACAATTTCCACCGATATCTCTTTATGGATATTAAAGGAGATGCTTGAAAAACCCATGAATCTGTCTAAGACAACTGAAGTTGTCCAGGGGCCCAGTGAGTCACCTGGAGTGTTTTTGGAACGCCTCCAGGAGGCCTATTGAATTTACACCCCATTTGATCCCGTGGCTCCCCAAAATAGCCATGCTATTAATTTGGCATTTGTGGCCCAGGCAGCCCTTGATATTCAGAAAAAATTACAAAGCTTGTGGGAGTTGCCAGAATGAATATCACTGAGCCCCTAGAAATAGCTCAGAAGGTTTTTGACAATCGAGACCATGAGAAACAGAAACAGGCTGCTCTGGCAGCTAAAAAGGCAGCTGACAAGGCTTCAAAAGGACAGGCAAAAATCTTAGTGGCCACAGTCCAAAAAGTTAAACACAAGCATTCTAAGTTGTCTATGAACCATTAACAGCAACCACAAGTCTGGTCCAGGAGGCTGATAAACTAAGCCTGGGCCAAAACTTAACCCTCACAGCTCCTCATGCCATTGAGACATTGCTGCGCAGTGCCTCTGAAAAATAGATGTCAAATGCTCACACATTACAGTACCAGAGTCTGCTGTTGGCTCAGCCTCGCCTGACTTTCTCCCCCACAAGGTGTTTAAATTCAGCCACTATTCTACCTGATCCAGACCTGACCACAGCAGTCCATGATTGCCAGGAACTGTTGGAGACTGCAGAGGCTGGCCGCCCGGACCTCCAGGATGCACCCTGGAGAAGGCTGATGCTATCGTATTCACGGAAGGCAGCAGCTTCCTCGAACTGGGAGTGCGAAAGGCTGGGGCGGCCGTCACCACGGAAACGGACAGTGTATGGGCCTAGGCCCTGCTGGCCAGAACTTCGGCGCAAAAGGCTGAGTTAATTGCTCTCACTCAGGCCCTCTGATGGGGTAAGAATAAACGCATCGATATATACACTGACAGCAGGTGTGCCTTTGCAACTGTGCACGTTCATGGAGCTATTTACCAGCAGCGCAGGCTTCTCACTTCGGCTGGAAAAGCTATCAAAAGAGGGAAGAAACCCTGGCCTTACTCCAGGCCGTTTGGCTCCCCCTGCAGGCGGCCGTAATCCACTGCAAGGACATCGAAAGGAAAATACAGCCGTTGCCGGAGGGAACCAAAGGGCAGACTCTGCTGCCCGAGAGGCAGCCCAACTTCCGGTCACCCCTTTAACTCTGTTACCCACTGTATCCTTCGCACAACTGATTTGCCTGATCGCCCAGTCTACTCTCCAGAAGAAGACAAGCAAGCATCGGACCTTCAGGCCAGTAAAAACCGGGACAGATGGTGGGTTCTCTCGGATTCAAGAATTTTCCTGCTCCAGACCCTGGGAAAGACCTTGGTCAGTCGCCTCCATTCTTCCACTCATGGAGGGGGAATAAAACTGGCCCAGCTTTTAAGAAACCGGTTTAAAATTCCCCATCTTCAAGACTTGACTAACCTTGAAGCCTCCCGATGCAGGGAATGTGCGCAGGTAAATGCCAGACAAGGCCCAAAACCTGAACTGGGCTGCCGTCTTCGAGGATGTACCCCAGGAGAAAGATGGGAAATAGACTTCACAGAAATAATGCCACACTGGGCAGGATGTGAGTATCTCCTGGTGATGGTGGACACTTTTTCTGGATGGACTGAGGCATTTGCCACCAGAAACAAAACTGCCTCTATGGTAGTTAAATTCTTACTCAATGAAATCATCCCTTGACATGGGCTGCTGTTTGCTATAGGATCTAATAATGGGCCAGCCTTCACCTTGTTCATAGCTCAGTCAGTCAGTAAGGCATTAAACATTCAATGGAAACTCCATTGTGTTTATTGGCCTCAGAGCTCTGGACAGGTAGAACGCATGAATCAAACCTTAAAAAGTACTCTTACAAAGTTTGTCTTAGAGACCGGTGAGGGTTGGACAGACCTCCTTCCTTTAACCCTTCTTAGAGTCAGATGCACCCCTTACAAGGTAGGGTTCTCTCCTTTTAAAATCATGTGTGGAAGGGCTTCCCCTATCTTGCCTAAGCTAAAGAATACCCATCTGGCAGAAATAGCCCAAGCTAACTTGTTACAGTACCTGCAGTCTCTCCAAGAGGTTGAAGACATCATCCAGCCACTCATCCGGGGAGCACATCCTAATCCTTCTTGTTTATCTCCTTTACCTGTTCCCTCCAGTTATGTCCTCTACCCCTGTCTACAGGAAGTGTGTATACAAATACCACCTGGAGGGCAGGTGTCTCTAACAAGGTTTCTCTTGCGGTCGATATGTGTGCTCTGTTCCCAGAACCTGGCCCTCGCCCAGCTAGTGCTATTGGAGCAGGTGCCACTGACCTTGCCGTTGGTTTTAAACATACAGCGGCCCAAGTCAGATGTGGGACAAAAGCAGAAAATAAACTTCAGTTGCTTCACTTTTACCTCTGTCCGGGAAAACACCCCAATACTAGCTGCCAGCAAGTTAATGAGTTTCCTGCCCCTACTGGACTCGTGTAACCTTGGCTACTTATTTTAACTTGCAATCCTCTTACCATAACTTTAATTACCCTAGCTTAACTCATTGGTACTACAATATGACATGGGAATTACTAAACTGCCCAGAGATTGTTGCCTGTGCCTAAAGGCTAAACCCCCATACTATATTGGACTGGGAGTCAAAACCCCTTTCAACATCGGGCCTCTTGCTTGCCAGACACTCCCCTGTTCCCTTACACTGGGGGATGTTGCAGGAAACACCTCCTACTTAATCAGCAACAGGTATAAACTGTGTAATTCTCCTTTCAGGCTACTTGTAACCAGTCTCTACTTACTTCCCTGAACCCCTCAGTCTCCTACCAGGCACCTAACAATACCTGGCTGGCCTGTACCTCAGGCCTCCCCTGCTGCATCAATGGGACTGAACATGGACCTCTTCTGTGCATGTCGGTTCATGTGCTTCCCAGGTCTACGTGTACAGCGGACCAGAAGGACAACTTCTCATTACGGCCCCTGAACTGCATTCCAGGACCTGCTGAGCTGTCCCACCCCTTGTGCCCCTCTGGCTGGCCTTAGCGTAGCTGGGTCAGCAGCTATCGGCACTGCTGCCCTTGTCCAGAACTGGACTAACATCCCTGTCTCAACAAGCAGATGCCGATTTGGAAAATCCCAGTCTGCCATAAATATGTTACATACTCAGGTAAAATCCCTAGCTGAAGTTGCTTTCCAATAACGCCGGGCTTAGATCTAGTATTCCTCTCCCAAGGAGGTTTATGTGCAGCACTGGGAGAAAACTGTTGTTTTTATACTAACAACTCTGGTGTCATAAAAGACACCCTCCAAAAGGTCCAGGACAAGTTAAACAGATGCCAATGAGAAGGAGAGAAGAATGCCTCATGGTTCCAAAGCATGTTTAACTGGAGCCCATGGTTAACTACCTTAGTAACTGGGCTAGTGGGACCTCTTCTTCTTCTCCTATTAGGCTTAATCTTTGAACCCTGCCTGTTAAACTGGCTCCTTACTTTTATAAGACAGTGCATAAATTCTGTTAAACTCATGTATCTCAGGAGCCACTATAACCCCCTTGTAACTGAGGAGTCAGTGCTTTGACTCCTCAAAAACACAAGTGAGGAATGTAATAACCTACCCTGGGCTAGCATCACTGACTCCATCTTAGCTGTAAACTCCAACCTGGCTTCCCCCTCCCTACCACAGCCCCTCCGAGTGCATAACTGGGTCATGCTGCACTTACAAGTGTTGAAGCGTACTGTTCCTAACACTTGTAACCACTGTAACCGAATCCTGCTTGGCATACCTCCCCCCGCTATTGTAAGAAAACAATTTCCCTTTGATCATTGTGTAGAAGGAGCCTGAACACCCCCCTTCTTGATGACACCTGTGCCCGAAGCCCCTTCCTCTACCCTGCTTTCCTGCTTCTGTAAAATTCTGTTTCAGCTAGGCTCCCCCTCCCCTACCTAAATCAAGGTATAAAAGATAATCAAGCCCCTTCCTCGGGGGCCAAGAGAATTTTGAGTGTTAGCTGTCTCTCAGTCTCTGGTTAATTAAAAAAGGACTCTTAATTTGGAACTCAGTGTGTGGCACATTCCTTCTAACTCGCTCGGTTACATTATGTCCACTTTTATTACTGTGGTTAAGTATAGAACAGGGCTAAAGAGAACAGAACAGACAATGTGCTGTCCTGTTTACTTGCTGACAAAAGCAAAATTAATACATATGTGCTTAAAATTCATACAGTAAAAAAGGTATGAAGTGAAATAAAAGCCTCCTCAACACTCTGACCTGTGTTTTCACTTGAGGCATTGCAGGAAGAAGCAGGTCCAGTGTGCACTGTGCGTTTCTTTGTCCTGCAAAGGTTGTTTTCTGGGAAGCTTGCGAGCCAGTCTCTCAGATGGAGTCATTAATTCACTCTCTGTTTGAAATTTGAGGGACAGTGAGCACTTGCTATGGTCCCGACTTTGCCCACAGGCAATGCCAGCTTGGTGAAATGAGGACTGTGCCATGAGTGAAACCAGCAAGTCATGTGTGGGAGTGGCTCTCGGGCTTCTGCCTCTGCGTCTGGCTGCTCTCACTGTGATATGTCCTGGATCTGGCTGTAGTGTTCCTCCCTCTCAGACCTCCCATAGAAGTTCTGATGCTGAGCAGGGCACAGCCTTGCATAACTCCCTTCATGAGACACCAGCGCGTTGACCTTAGTCACTTCTGGGCTGAGAAGACAGGCACACAGGGGGCACTCAGTAAATGCCTGTGGCATAAATGCTGAAAAGACTACCTGGGAATGAAGGATAAAAAGAATCATGAATGATGTGAAAGCCCCAGCTGGGTGGAAACTGGGAAGTTTGGGTGTTATGGACTCATTTGTTATTGTTAGCCAAAAATAGATGCTGTAATGTATCTGTGTGTGTGTGACTGTGTGTGTGTATATGTGTGTGTGTGTGTGTGTGTATATGTGTGCACCTGTGTGTGTGCCTGCATGTATGTGTACCTGTTTGTGCCTGTGTGTATATGTGTGTGTGCTCATGTGTATGTGTATGCATGTGTGTGCATGTGTTTGTGTATGTGCCTGTGTGCATCCCTCCATGTATCTGTGTGTACCTGTGTGTATGTGTGTGTGTGTCCTAGGATTGCTGGAATGATAGATGTGCATTATATCTAGGAATACAGCTAAATATCTCTACCATGAAAATTACAAAACACTGCTCAGAGGAAATTAGAGATGACACAAACAAATGGAAAAACTTTCCGTGCTCATGGATAAGAAAAATTAATATTGTCAAAATGGCCATACTGCCCAAAGCAATTTACAGATTTAATGCTATTCTCATCAAACTATCAATGACATTCTTCACAGAACCAGAAAAAAACACTGTTAAAGTTTACATGGAATGAAAAAAAGACTCTAATAGGCAAGGCAGAGCAAAGGTGGAGGCATTACCTTACCAAACTTCACACTATATTGAAAGGCTACAATAACCAAAACAGCATGAGACTTGTATAAAAACAGACATATGGATCAATAGAACAGAATAGAGAGCTCAGAAGTAATGCTGCACAAGTGCAATCATCTGATTTCTGACAATTAATAAAAACAAGCAATGGGGAAGGGACTCTTCAAGTGATTGGTACCTGGGTGACAAAATAATCTATACACTAACTCCCCATGACATGCAATTTACAGACCTGAACATGTACCCTGAACCTAAAATAAAAGATTAAAAAAAGACTGCAATCCAGTATTGATGGGCATTAAGGCAATGCAACTCCTGTCTTTACCGATTTCAGGTGTTTCTATCTATTGGGAGACAGCCTTTCTCTGGCACCAGCTGCAACCAATTATTTACAGGGACAAGTTAACAACTGCGTGACCATCAGGTGGTCTTGATGTTCCTGGGAAGGGTCCCTCTCATGCCCTGCTCATGTCTGACTACCTACCTACTCTAACATTCCCCCTCAAGAGTCCAAGACCCGAAGCTTGGGGAAAATGGACAAAGGTCAGGCTCTGTAACTGCTTCCTACTGACAGAGGGGTGGTGAAGGTCATTCTGTGGGTTTTGGCCTCTTGATATGTGTCAGGGCAGAGTGACTCTGTGGGTTGGGGAAATTGCTACCCGGTCAGGTCCAGGAGAAATATGAACAGGATTTTGGCTTTGTTGTGTTCCACTAATGGACAGTCTAGCAGTCTTTTATAGAAGGGTGACTCCTGAGCATTAAGATGATATCCTCACTGAGGACCATTTGGACCTTGAAGGCCTATCTCTCTAGGTTCTTTTGAGCTGCAGCCAGAGATCACTGGTTGGTTCAAGGAATAAGCAGGGTTAGTTTAAATTGCAGATAAAAATACAGAAAACCAAATGTGGAGACTAGAGTCTAATAACAGGTGTACCACAGTTTTTGAAACATTTGTCTCTCTACAGTCCTCATTTTTATTACAAACAAATCATGATAGGACTCATTTGTTTGCAAAATAGGCTTCAGCCTTATTATACTTGGCCTGATTATTTGTATAACACACAGCAAGAAAAATTTTTTGCCACTTAGGCTTCTTTTTAAATTGGCTTTGATGAACCTTTGTTCCATAAGGAATCTCAAATAAGACTTTTTAAAGCCTTAAGCCCAGCCATGGATGTGTACTATCAGATACCTGCATGATTTGGGTACATTCCTCTCCTCTTGAGGTCCCAAGAAAACTTGAAGCTCCTGGGCCTGTCAGAAAGTGACATTCTTTATTTACCATGGGTCAGAAACTGTGTAAAGGGACTGTGCAGAGAAGGCATGAGGCCAGTTTTCCAAAGAAGCTATTACTGGTTCTATAAGTCAAGTTTGATTCCTTAAAGGAAAGCACACCGTTTCAGTCAAAACCTTGGTAAAATAACCAGTTTCTTCAATTGCGTCCCGTTGAAAAAAAGCAAAACAGATTATTCTTACACTTCTGCAAATACCTACATTGCCCTACGTGAAGAACACTCAAAAATTGTTTCCAAATAGTAATAGAGCTATTCAAATGATCTGTTTTGTTGGGTGAGTTATGGTATCTTGTGTATTTTTCAGGGAATTGGTCCATTATCTACCTTGTGAAATTTATGTGTGTAGAGTTGTTTGTAGTACTCCCTTACTATCCTGTTTATTTCTACAGGATCTTTAGCATAATTCCCTGTTTCATTGCTTATGTTGGTAGTTTGTGCTTTCTCTCTCTCTTTTTTTTATGTCAGTCTTGCTAGAAGCTTGCTTGAATTTATCTTTTCAAACAACCAATTCTTTGCTTCATTTTTTCCTCTCTGTTTTTCCTCTCAATTACATTGGTTTCAGCTCCTCTATTTATTATTTCCATAGTTCTGTTTGCTTTGGGTTATTTTGCTCTACCTTTTCTAGGTTCTTGAGATAAGAGCTTAGATTATCGATTTAAGAATTTCCCCCTTTTTCTATAAAATCTCCTCTTAGCACTACTTTAGCTGTGTTCTACACAATTTGATATGTTGCATTTTTATTTTCATTCAGTTCAATGTACTCTTTTATTTCCCTCAAGACTTCCTATTTTACCCATGGATTATTTAGAAGTGTGTTGTTTAATTTCCAAGAGTTTGGTGACTTTCATGTTACTGTTCTGTTTTTGGTTTTTAATTTGATTAATTTTTTCTTGAATAACATACTCTGTATAATTTCAATTAATGTCTATTTGTTCAGGCTTTTATGATTTTGGTTATTTTCTAGATGTTGTGGTTTGTTTTATGGCCATAATATGGTCTGCCTTGATTATGCTCTTTGGGGACTTGAAAAGAATCTGTTTTGTGGTTTTGTCAGGTAGAAAGTTCTATAAATCCCAGTTAGATCCTGTTGGATGCAGTTTGATTAATCCATAGCATGTTTTGGTGTATCTCCTTGCATAGCATTGGTTGCTATTAGTATTACAGTACATATACACAATTATCACTGTGTACTGTTGTCATTATCTTACCACTTTGAAAGAAGTACAAAATCCTTACCTCCTTTCAAGTTCCTTTACCCTCCCCCATTAATAATATACTTTCAGTAAATATTTCTAACACATCCATCTAAAACCATATAAGACATTTAGTTTTTGTTTCAATTGCCAAACATCATTTAGAAAACTCAAGAGGGCAGGAACAATCTATTGCATTTACCCATATTTTTGCTTGCATATTTGTACTTTTTTCTTCCTGATGTTACAAGATTCTATTTTTTTTTCTATTTTCTTTCTGTTTTGAGAACTTATGTTAGCTATTATTTTAGGTTAGGTCTTCTGAAAAAAAATATTTTATTTTCCTTCACTTGCAAACGTCTTGACAATATCTCTTTTATTTTGAAAGATATTTTTGCTGAACAAGAGTTTGGATTGAAAATTATTTTTTTTCAGCATTGGAAATATTGTCACTTGCTTCCATGGTTTTTTGATAAAAAATTCACAATCATTTTAATTATTTTTATTCTATAGGTTAGGTGTTATTTTTCTCTTGCTTTTTCACAAGATTTTCTTTTCTTTTAGTGTTCATATATCTATAATGTCTTGATTTCTTTTGGTTTACATTATTTGACGATCACTTATCTTCTTGACTCTATAGTTTGTAAGTATTTCTAAATTTGAAAGTAGCCATTGCATCTCTAAGTACTTTTCCAGCCCACTCTTTGCTTCCTTCCCTTTAAGGACTTTGATGGCAGGAATGTTAAGTCTTTTGTTGTAGTTTCACAGGTCCTGGAAGCTCTGTTCCTTTTCTTCTGTCTGTTTTCTATCTGTTTCTATCTGTTGCTCCTATTGGAAGATTTCTATTGCTTTAACTTCCAGATCAATACTTATCTTCTCTATTTCTTATGTTATTGATCCTATTGACTAAAATTTTAACTTTGTATATTGTAACTTTCAGTTTTAATATTTCCAAATTTGGTTGTTCATTTATCTTCTATTTATTTTCTAACACTTTCTAATTTTTGGTTGAAACTTTGTTTTTTCATTTATTGCAAGTGTGTTTATAATTGTTTGTTGAAGATTTTTACTATGGTTGCTTTAAAAACTTGATCAGATAATTATAACGTCTTGGTCATCTGGTTGTAGCTATCTGTTGTTTATCTTTATTTATTCAACTTGAGACCATCCTTGTTCTTGGTATGATAAGTAACTTTTAAAATTAAAATCAGGACATTTTGGGTATTATGTATTAAGTGTTAAATTCATTTATAGTATCTAATAAAATTGTATAGTGTGGATAATACACAGAAAAGAAAAAAATGCTCAACAAGTACAAACAAGTAAAAAAGTAGATTTTGCAAATTTGAAGATATACCAAGTTATTAGCATTTTTTGAGAGAGTCACATCCCTTATGATCACCCCTTCCATCAGCCCTTCCAGGGATGTCAGCATTTTAACCTCAGTAAGATGAGAAAGAAAAAAAAGCAAATGCCAAAGCTGCAGCAGTTAGATTGCTTCAAATACATCTTTGTTTTGGCAGTTGTGGGGTGGGAATCAACAGAAAAATGGGTTTACATACTTTTATTTTCTGATCCAGGGTCTTAGGCAAACTTGTGACTGAGTAGGCTAATCAGTGGGGAATACTAGAAACTTCTCGTCCTTGAAATGTTCTCCATTCATCAACCAAAATCAATAAGCTCTGGAACAACCACAGATAATTTTCTTAATATTCATCAAGAAATTGATACTCCAGGTGATGAGAAAAGCTAAAAGGTAAAGGGAGAGTCTCAGTCAAATCATTGTTTCTGGGTTGGATGAAGACAGATTTCTGTTAAACTGGTATGAGCCTAAAAATTAACACAGTTTTCTTTGTGAGTTAAGTACAAACCCAACTAGTTTTATGATAATAACATACTATTGCACGATGCTGTCATGAATACATTGTGGAAAATAAATATACCTACACACATGGGCACACATTCACAAATATACCAAGGCATTCCATTTTTTCAATGTTATTCTGCAGCTTGAGGAGATAAATTATTTGTGTTTGTATTTTGAACCTCCAGGAGGGCAGAAATAAATTCTATGTCTTTTAAAACAATGCTCAGTGTGATTTAATATGTAAAGTTAGTAAATATTTTAAGGTGATAATGAGGAAGGTGATAAAATTATCACTGTTCAATATATGTCAAGCATTCAGAAACAATATTCTATTCTACCTAGACATAGACACAGTGTTTAGAAGATGAAGTCACTTCAACCAGGTGCTTCTATTTTAGGATGGGACATAAAAACTCTTTCTATATACAAAGTAATAATTTTTGACATAGAAAATGCCAAGTCATTGAACACTTATTGTTGATTAATATTACTGATATTTATTGTCAGGTGTTCCTGCGTGTATCTTCACTCTCTGTTACCCTTGCCCTCTTTATCATTTGATGATGTTATTTATTTAACCAACATTTATTAAGTACCCAGGGACAGAGTAGTTTAAGAACAAAAGAATAAAAACAAAACAAAAACCCTGCCCTTAGAATCTAACACTCTAATGTGATAAAGAGAAAATAAGCTAAATAAACTAGTAAAATATATGGTATGTAAGTTAGGGATATGTGTCAAGGACAAAAATTAAGCACAGTAGAGAGAAAGGCCGTTCTAGGAAGAGTTGAATTTTTAGATAAGTGACAGAGGAGCCATCACTGAGCAATGTATGAGTGAAGACCTGAAGGATGTAAAGAACTGAGCCATCCTGCTATATGGGCAAAGAGCTTTCTTGGCAGAGAGAATGGCCAGTGGAAAGGCCCTAAGACAGGCCTGACATATGCCACTGTTATGGTTTGGCTGTGTCCCCACCCAAATCTGATCTTGAATTGTAACTCCCCCAATTCCCACATGTTGTGGGAGGAACCCAGTGGTAGGTGAGTGAATTATGGGGGCGGGTCTTTCCTGCACTGTTCTCGTGATAGTGAATGAGTCTCATGAGATCTGACGGTTTTAACAACAGGAGTTTCTCTGCACAGGCTCTCTTTTTGCTTGCTGCCATCCATGTAAGACATGACCTGCTCCTCTTTGCCTTCTGCCATGATTGTGAGGCCTCCCCAGCCTCTTGGAACTGTAAGTCCATTAAACCTCTCTTTCTTTTGTAAATTTTCCAGTGTTGGGTACATCTTTATCAGCAGTGTGAAGAAGACTAATACAGTCAGGAACAGCAAGGAGGTCACTGGGGCTGCAGTGGAGTCAAGAATTGAGAGAATAGTAGGACAGGGACGTACAAAGTTAAGAAAGGGAGTACCTATTGGCCCTTTAGGTCTTTGTAATGAATTTGCTCTTAATTCTGAGTGAGATGGCAGGCTCCCAAATATTGAAGACTTCCTGCTTACACCCTTTCTAACCTGTTTACTGTGGCTACTATGCCTGGGGCTGAAGTACAGGAAAGGGAGGCCACCAGGAGCCAGTTACTTTATCAGAAAAACTTTGGTATGAGCATGGGGTGTGTGTCTATGTGTGTGTGTATTGGGGAAGAAATTGAAGATACCATTATCAGCCCAATTACAGACATGACATGATAATGTGGAGATACATAATAGATATCCAAGTAGAAGTGTATAGATATATAAGCCTTGGTCCAGAGCCCTGACCTGGGCTGAATATAATTTGGCGAGTCTATATTTAGATAATATTTAAAGCATGAGAATAGATGAAATCAACAATGATGTAAAAGTAGGTAGAGAAAAGAGAGGAAGTCTAGGTTGAGCTCTAAGTCACTCCAAAACTGAGCAGTCAAGCTAATGAGGAGAAACCAGCAAAGAAAATTAGAAGAAATGGCAAGGGTTGAGGGTATCTGCAAGGATGTTAATATATTGATTGACCCAGAAATTTAAGCAGGTAAAAAAGGACAGAGGGTACATTAGAGGGTCAAGTTACAGTGAAACGGTGGTAGGGTCAGTGAATTGTAGGTCATGCAGTAATCAAAGGATTACTGAAGTTCATCATGCAGAAAAGGAGCTGGAAATGTAGGAGGTGATGACTGTAGTGTAAGAATTTAAAACTGACATCCAGTCATGGTTATAGTAACTCGTAATGACAATGTCTAGGATGAGACTACTAGGTTGACAGGCTGAGTGAGACTGAAGGATAAACACATTGGAAGAGGAAAGTCACAAAACTGAAAGATCGGACTATTACAAGGATTATCTGTGTAGTGTTGAAATGATAAGAAATTATGACAGTTCTGCTGGATGGAGTGAAAACTAGGAACTAAAATCTTCGGTGGATGAGAGAAGACCTGGGAATGCAGCCCTGATGACTGCAAAGGACAGTGGCAGTGGTGGGTTAGTCTGATGACACAAAGCACAGAGCTGAATGCTTTTAGGAAGATGATTCCAACTCAATAGTCAGGCTTAGCACTGCTAAGGTCTTGGGAAGGATAACAGCCCCAACTGGAATGAGCTGATGGGAATCAGTGCTACTAGGAGAAATAGGGCTTCAGCTACTGGGAAAAGATGAAAAGAACATTTACAGAAGACATCAAGGATAAAATGGTTGAGTAGGACTTTCAGGAAGCGCAGTGAAAAAGTGTTAAAGTGGTGTACACAGAGCTATTTGGGAACCAGGAATTTTAGGCTCCTGTCATGATTGAACTAACAGTGACAAAGACCATGATAACTTCAAGGGAGCTAAGGCGCTGGTGGCCTGACTTACTGGGCAGCAGAGGATGAGAATCAGTCCAAGAGCTACTGGATTGCTTGGTCTTCCTGTGTTCTGAGATGTTTACATACATATATATGTACTAAATGCCACCAAAGAGAAAAAAATAACTTCCGGATTTGTCTCTACAGCCTTCTGAGAATCATAGAATCTAAAAGTTTGAAGGGTCATTAAAAGTCTATCTTTAGAAAAGATTTTTTTTCCTGCCATTGGATTTTCATTATCACCTCCATTTGCTTGATACTCAGCCTCTTCCTTTTTTTCTTCTTAATTTTTGGAACCTGCTTACTCTTTACTACTGAGAACCCCTAGACCTGAGCAAAGTTCTGAACATTGTTCAGAAACCACGGCTGAAGATTCACCCCTGTGGCCAGCCCTGCAAGAAAGCCAATTCAGGTTCAAAAATGGAATGAGAGAGGGTGGGCTTTGTGACGGATATTAGGGAAGCATGAGAAATGTTGAATTATAGAATCAACAAGACGAGGTGGTTATTTAGATGTAGGGGGTGAGTTTTGTGCCATAATAGTGGTCTTTGTAGTATTACCATGACGAGTATAGAGAGAGAAAATTGAAGACTTCAATTTTAAGTGTATTAAGTTTAAACTGTAAGAATAAGTAGAACTATCTGTAGGGAACATCTCCAGGGAATTTTGATTTAATAGAAAATCAGTGGGCTACTAGAGACCAGGAAAAAGGTCTGGGTTAGAGATAGAAACCGTGGAATTCTTAGGATATAGATTGGAGGGAAGCCTAGTGATGAGGGACACACGGAGGCAGTGGGGAGCCAGGAGAGCCCTGTCTTCAACAGGGAGCTTCAGGCTATGTTGAGTTCTGCTCACACTCTTGTCTGGGCAGAGCCCTGAGCCTTGGAAGAAAATATCTCTGATCTGAAGTCTGAAGAAAAAATGTTTTCCAAAAACTTTCCTAAGCAACAGACGCTGCCTTCTGTGGATTGAAATCAACTGAATCCCCCCACTGTCTTGCTCCCTAGTGTTGATAACAAAACAAGCTACTTACAGAGTTTTCAAAATAACTCATATTCTTGTTCTGGCCATCTATGGTTTTCATGTCCTCTGGTGTCAGTTGGAAGTCAAAAACCTGTCAGAAATGTGAAAAGATCAATTTAATTTCCTTGAGGCAATTGCTGTTCCTCTTCTCCCCTCTCCACAAACACACAAAAATCCATGTAGGATTACCTCATTACCTCCATGTAGGAATTTGTGTGGGATTTATGAGTCAGTTGTCATGGACAAATGATTCATTCAGTGGCATGTCATGGGAATTTGTCCATTTATAAAGATTGAGATTGGCATTGCTAATCCTTCCTCAGAGACTTTTTTGGGGAGCTGTCATTGCAGCAAAGAAATCCTAGAAAAATTAAGCCCAAACCTCACGTGATCTAATCCCTTTATTTTACAGCTATAGAAATCAAGGGATGACTTACCCAGCACCATACTGTAGGGGAAAACCCAAGATCAGGACTTGCTTTTAACCCTGTCTTTAGTGTTCTTTCCAACCATCCCACTCTCCCTTGCAGTACTGGGGGACAAAGCAATTAAATATGGTGCTTATATGCATAGAATGTAGAAGGGGATAAGCTTTGCCCAAATATACCTTGAGAGCTTTGCAAAAACCCACATGCCATGGGGAAATGATGTGGCTCTGTCAGTCCCCTGCTGCCACCACCCTGTCCTGTACCTGGAAGTTCTCTTTGATTCTCTTCTCAGTGAAGCTCTTGGCCAGGACCACCACCCCCCGCTGCAGCTGGTAGCGCAAGGCAACCTGGGCTGGAGTTCGCCTGTGCTTTTCAGCAATGGCATTGAGTACTGGATCCTCCAGGAGAACTGGGATGTCTTTTTTCACCCTTGGAGGAGAGGCAGAGATGCTACAAGTCTGAGGCTGAATATCCATTTTACTTGGGGGCTGCTCATTTTGGTCAGGGATGCTAATCTCCTACAACCTTTCTCATTACCTTCTGGCCATCTCAATATCTATTTTGCTTCTTTCGTTACATCCAAAAAAGAAAGACAAATGAATGGAAGATGGCAGTTCTACTGAGTTCTTATAATGTAGGTCTGGGTTAGGTAAAAGGTTTACAAGTGAATTTATTCCTGCCGTCTATTTTTAATTTCTTCAGATAGTTGAGAGATTACTTCAGAAGGTACAGTATCTATGATTAAAATAACTTTATGGGCCAGAAGTGGTGGCTTACACCTCTAATCCGAGCACTTTTGGAGGCCAAGGTGGGAGGATCACTTGAGCCCAGGAGTTCAAGACTAGCCTGGGTAACATGGCGAAACCCTGTCTCTACAAAAATGAAAATACACAATTAGCCAGGCATGGTGGTGCATGCCTGTAGTCCCAGCTACTCAGAAAGTCTAGGAGGGAAGATCCTGACTTGAGCCTGGACGGTCAAGCCTGCAATGACCCAAGATTGTGCCATTGCATTCCAACCTGGGTGACAGAGTGAGATTCCCCATCTAAAACAAACAAACAAACAAACAAACAAAAAACTACAACAAAATAACTTTATGGAGATTATTACCATTCCTTGCCTGGGTCAGACCCCAAGGCAGCATATCCAGTCATGACAATGTCGTTGGACTTACAGTACTCCAGGAGTTTGCTCTGGTTGAGGTAAGGGTGACATTCCACCTGCAGAATGCCAAGCAGGAGAGTTAGGTTACAGAACCACCAACACCAAGTTTACCAGGGACATGCAGTGCTGCATTGCATGGTATCAAACATCTTTTAGAATATCAGCAACACTGGCCAAGCCATGATGGTCATCCACAGCTATACCCATGAAGCTCCCAAGGGTTTCACTTGGGATTATAGCCCATGGAGGGCACGGCACTGTTGATTAAATAATTAACTCAGTGCTCTTAGAGGGCAGGTTGTGTACAAGGCCAAAAGAGAATTTCAGTCTCCCAGACTGAAAACCATGGTGACATCTTTGGTTCTTGCTCATGAACCATGGTGACAGCTTGGTTGCTTCAAAGTTTTGGCAATGATGAATATATATACTGTAAGTGTCTATGGGCAAGTTTTTGTCTGGCTATGTTTTCAACTCATTTAGGTAAATGCCAGAAAGCATGACTGCTGACTGCTGGATTATGTGGTGAGAGTATGTATAGTTTTGTCAGAAACTGCCAAAATGTCTTCCAAAGTGGCTATATCATTTTGTACTTTTGAGGGTGGCAGGATACAGCCAAATGCCTAGGCAGATAGGGGTGAGTCCCCAGTGAAACCCTACCTCCAAGCCCACAACAGTTCATAGCCTGAAATCCAAACTACAAGTTAAATCCTTGGACCAGATTGAGCAGTTGTCTTCCTGTTTGTCACAGTTTCCTCTGGTTGATCCCCACCCTTTACCTATTTTACATATACCTATCCTTTCCTAATTGGTTTTCTGCACTGTCATGCACACCTTTGAGTGGTGTCTTCACTTTAACCTTTTTTGCATATTCACAAACCAATTAGCATGCACTCCCCATTCTGAGTCCATAAAAAGCCCCAGACCCAGCCACATGGGGGAAGTTTCCTGCCTTGGGGTAGGGGGACCAACCCTGCATCCCCTCTCTGCTAAAGCCATTTTCATCTCTCAATAAAATTCTTCTCCTCCCTCCTCTCCCTTCAATGTCCAGCATTTCCTCATTCTTCTTGGATGTGGTACAAGAGCTCAAGAACCACCAAACTCAGGTACAAGCTATAACACAGGTGAGCTAGGGTTCACCAGCATGGTCAAGTGAGGCCCAGGTGGGGCATCACCAGTCGGGGATTCCTGGCTTGCAAAGTGACCAAAAAGAAATATTCTACAACATTTCCACCAGCAATTAAGAAGAGTTTCAGTTTCTCTATATTCTCTGCAGCAGTTGGTGGTGTCAGTGTTTTGAAGTTTGCCCATTCTAATGGGTGTGCAGTAATATCTTTTTAATTTATGATTGTCTAGTGATATATGATATTGAGCAACTTTATTGGATTATTTGCCATCTATATATCTTTGTTAAACTGTTCAGATCTTTTGCTCATTTCTACATTTGGTTGTTTATGGTTTCTTATTCTTGAGTCTTAAGATTTCTTTGCGTAATTTGGAAATCAATTTTATATCAGACATATGTTTTGCAAATATTTTCTCCAATCAGGGATTTGTATTCTAATTTTCTTGACAGTGTCTTTCACAATGCAGAATTTTCTAACTTTAATGAAATCCAGCTTATTCATTCTTTCTTTCATGGATCATGCCTTTGGTAATATATCTAAAAAGTCATCACCATACCCAAGGTTATCTAGTTTTTGTTTTATACCTTCTAGGAGTTTTATAGTTTTCTATTTTACATTTAGGTCCGTGATCCATTTTGAGTTAATTTTCATGAAGGATGTTAAGTCTGTGTCTAAATCTTTTTTTAAATTTTTGAATGTAGATGTACAGTTTTTCCAGCACCATTTGTCCAGATTATTTTCTCCATTAAATTCCCTTTGCTCCTTTGTCAAGATCAGATGACTGTATCTGTGTGGGTCTATTTCTGGGCTCTCTCTGTTCTATTCCATTGATCTATTTGTCTATTATTTCACCAATACGACATTGCCATGATTACTGTACTTTATAGTATCTCTTAAAGATGGGTAGTTTTAGTTATATGACTTTCTTCTTCAATATTGTGTCAGCTATTCTTTGTTTCTTACTTTTCAGTGTAAACTTTAAGATGAGTTCTTTGGTATTCACAAAATAACTTACCGGTAATTTTATTGGGATTGTATTGAATATATAGGTCAAATTGTAAAAAACACTTTCACGTAGTATCTTCCTATGCATTTAAATATAGTATTCTCTTCACTTATTTAAATCTTCTTTGATTTCTTCTTTAGTGTTTTGTAGTATTCCTCATACAGATCTTACCCATACTTTGTTTTGTTTTTTTTTGAGACAGAGTCTCGTTCTGTTGCCCAGGCTGAAGTGTAGTGGCATGATCTTGGTTCACTGCAACCTCTGCCTCTTGGGTTCAAGAGATTCTCCTGCATTAGCCTCCCAAGTTTCTGGAATTACAGTTATGTACCACTATACCCAGCTAATTTTTGTAGTTTTAGTAGAGACACGGTTTCACCTTGTTGGCCAGCCTGGTCTTGAATTCCTGACCTCAGGGGATCTGCCTGCCTCAGCCTCCCAAAGTGCTAGGATTACAGGCATGAGTTACTGCACCCAACCCACTTCATTAGATTTATACTGAAATGTTTATTTGTATGATGCTAATGTAAATGGCATAGTGTTTTTAATTATAAACTCTATTTTTTCATTGCTGACATATAGAAAAGCAATTGATTTTTGTATATTAACCCATGTGCTACAACCTTTTTATATTCACTTGTGAGTTCCAGGAGATTTTGTTGATTCTTTCAGTTGGAATTGAGTATTTCTTTTTCCTTAGGTTAGATTCAAGTAAAACTTCAAGCATAGGCTCTAGTAAAATATCTTCTGCTGAGGGCAGGCACTTTTAAGAAAACATGGCTACTCTGGGCTTCTCCAGCCAGAAGCATGAAGAGATTTGTCTCTGGTATTCACTGCAAAAACTTGGTAGACAGTAGAGGTACAACTTACAAAAGTGTGGAGGACTCCTTAAGACTGGGTGTCCCTGGAGTATTCTCTTTCAGACTTGTCCACATTGAGCTCCCAGCAATTTGGTAATAACAGTGTAAGTTTTCCTACTCAGCACTGGCCCCAGCTGTGGAACACTTATGGTGTCTCTATCAGCCTATCTCTCCAGAACTGGGGGCAGCATTTCACCCTATGACCTCAATTCTCTGCTGAGTCATATTATTAGTTTTCTATCTGATGAACTGTTTACATTATTTGAGGATGTGAGTAATGACTTTTCAGCTTGTGATCCACCAGCCCGGAAACCAAGAGTTTGGCAAATGAACTTTTTGCTGCATGCTTTTCTTACTGTTAGTTCCCTGACTCCAGTGATTTGAGAAGAGGAATGGACAGAGATCCAAAGAAAAGCAAGAGACCTCATTTAAGGCTCACTTGAACTGTGTTCTCCAACCCAGCCTGCAGGAAAGGCCCTGCATTGGCTTAATCATCAGTGCACATCAACTCTTTATGGAATTGCTGCATGTGTATTTGCTCAGTCATAACACTGGAAAGTAAGGAAGGGTAGCTCATTAGATTCAGGGCTTAAAACCCACCTGGACCCTGTAACCCCTCACCTGAGTGCATTGCTCACTATGATCAGTTTGCTGCACATAATTAACCAGTTGTACTTTTGCTCAAGCTTTCAAGGCCATGTAAAGTCCCTCCCAGTCAATCAGCCTTCACTTGGCCAAATTCTTTTCACCCTTTAGAGTTAAAGGTAATGTCCAGATTCTCCTTTGGGTCTTCATCAACTACTGAACTCAAAACCACTTTTTTTTCTTTCTCTAAATTGATGATGTGCAAAGTGGAGGTAAAACTCCCAAGGGTCACAAAAGAAAATGTTTTGGAACTCCTATTTGTTTTTTTCTTCAAAAAAAAAAATTGAAATAAGTGAAGATTTACTAATAGCCAATTATAAATTGATGATCATCCTCACTTAGTCTGCATGTCAGATGTTTAAACGGAGATGTGGCCACCTGGTTGAAGTGTGAGCCTTCCCCAGCACTAATGGACTGCCAGGTCTTCCTACAATCATGTGGCTTCCCTCACAATCCTCCAGGATACTGCAGGTTATGTGTTGCCCATTTAAGTGGGCTTATCTTATTGACTAGATGTTAATAACATTTTTATATTCTGTACTGTAGTAAAATATCCATAACATAACTTTTAGCATGTTTTCTTAAATCAACTGATTACGAAAATCTCATGCTTAAATTTTACCATTTTAATGACTTTTAAGTGCCTAGTTTAGGGACATTCCGTGCATTCAAATTGTTATGCAACCTCACCATTATCCACATCTCTCTCAAACTTATGAAAAGGGACTCTTTTTAAAAGCCTACTCTGAATCCAAACAGTTGCTTTTCATAAGTTTGGGAGGGATTTTGTACCATGGAGAGACTCAATGGTTATATCACAACACAGCCCTTAAAGGAGTTGGCAGACATAAAAATGAATCATCCATTTTCTTTTACATACAAATTGATGTGAAATTATTTTCCAAATTTGCTGAACTTTTCTGTTAAAAAAGTGGTTGGCAGCTGGGAACGGTGGCTCATGCTGTAATCTCAGCACTTTGGGAGGCCAAGGCGGGTGGATCACCTGAGGTCAGGAGTTTGAGACCAGCCTGGCCAACATGGTTAAACCCTGTCTCTGCTAAATATCCAAAAAATTAGCCAAGCATGGTGGCGAGCACCTGTAATCGCAGCTACATGGGATGCTGAGGAAGGAGAATCGCTTGAACCTGGGAGGCGGACGTTGCAGTGAGCCAAGTTTGTGCCATTGCACTCCAGCCTGGGCAACAAGAGTGAAACTCCATCTCAAAAATAAAAAATAAAAAAAAAAAGAGAAAAAAAAAAGGAGTGGTTGTCAGTTGTTCACTAGTTCTAATTTCTAGAACCAACCACTATAGTACCTGGTAGATTATACTCTTAATATATTTTTTAAAACCTTAGATTATTTTTTGATAAGGTGACATGGCGTCATGCACTGTTTTCAACAACTCAAAGTGTGTTCTCATCTCTTGAAGCATCTGATGTTGAAAGGTAGAATACATGTGAGAAGCATGTCATCAGTAGCTTTGTCAAATCGAGAACAGAGGAAGCCAAAGAGCAGAGGAAGCAGTTGGTGGGGCAGATGGTTGGTGCTCACCTGGTTGCAGACGGGCTTGTACTTGAGCCCTGGCTTGTTGAGGATCATCTCCAGCTGCCTGTGGTTGAAGTTGGACACCCCGATGGACCTGGCCAATCCTGTGTCCTTACACTTCTCCATGGCCTGGAGAGGAAGGTGTTGTGAGGAGTAATCTGCGTAGCCAGCTAGAGGCAAATAAGAAATGTCTGCATGCTAGAGGTAGGCAAAGATTGAGTATGAGACAGTGGGAGAGACGCAGCCTTGCAAAGTGCAGATGTCGATCAATAAGGCACGAATGGACGGAGTAAGAGAAAAACGAAAAGTAAATAAGTGAAATAAATGGGCACGAAGATGGAATGAAAACAGAATGTGAGTAAGTGGCCAGGACAGAGTTAAGGGAACTAGCATGGTCTTTAGTGAATACCTAGAAGAGTTTGATGGAGCAATGGCAAAACCAGTACCAAGTGCCAAGAGAACAGGAAGTGCAGCAGCTGTGGCCTGAGAGGCAGTTCTTCCACCCGTGGGACCACTGGCTTCTGCTTTCTGACCTAATTCCCTGCACTGTCCACTCACTCACAATGTCCAGTCTCACATGCCCCCTTGTTGTTCTTGGACACACTAGTATCTCTCCCCTCTTAAAAACATTGCTGTGGCCCAGCACGGTGGTTCCCTCCTGTAACCCTAGCACTTTGGGAGGCTGAGGCAGGCGGATTTCCTGAGGTCAGGGCCAACGTTGTGAAACTCAGTCTCTACTAAAAATACAAAAATTAGCCAGGCACGGTGGCACATGCCTGTAACCCCAGCTACTCAGGAGGCTGAGGCAGGAGATTGAACCCGGGAGGCAGAGGTTGTAGTGAGCCAAAAACCTGCCATTGCACTCCTGCCTGGTTGCCAGAGCAAAACTCCATCTAAAAAGACAAAAACAAACAAAAGAAAAGCACTGCCTTGTCTCTCTTTCTTCCTGCATCACTCTTTCCCCAGATATCCATACAATCAATTCCTGCATCTGCTACAAGTCTTCGCTCTAATGTCACTCTTTCAAAGATGCCTACCCTGCCACTCTGTTTTTCATTGCAGGTCTGTGCCCCAAACCGACTCCAGCACACAGCTTTATTTCTCACCCCTACCTACCACAGTACCTCCCCACGCATGGACTAACACCCTGGTTCTGTTCACTGATGTTCTCTGGGTTTGCAGAATAGAACTTGACACACCGTAGGCACTCAATACATACTTGCTGGATGAGTAAGTGAATGAAATGTGAAAACAGAGGCAGAGAGACATTGAGGGCTCTCCCGAGTCTGAACATTGGGCATATCAGACCGGGTCCCATTTCCCGAATTCCTTGTCTATTTTTTCTGTCTTCCCCAAGGTGCAGAGATGGGCTTACTGGAGCTGCACTCACCTCCCACGTGCTGCAGATATCCACTGTGTCAAAAATGACCTTTCCCTGTGAGTCCATTGGGATTAACTCCTCTCCAGGCTGGAACACAGGAAAGAAGGAGAGTTTGCACAAAGCTCTGCCTGGTCTCAGCCAGCCTTAGGGCCTATAAACCTTGAGACTGATGGAACTCTCCATCCTTATTCTTGAATAGATTTGCAAAATTATACTAACAGCAAAGGAAGCACATGTAGGAAATATGTGTCCTAGAAATGCTTTTGAGCATTACAGATTTAATCAATATTGTCTGTGTCAAGGCTAAGCTGAGGCACCTAGAATCCTATCCTGGGCAGACTTTAGGGTGGTGTGATGCCCAGCAGGCCCCCTGGTCCTGGACCCTTGCAAAGAGCTCTCTCTCTCTTGCCAGTGACTTGTCAGCATTCAAAGCTGAGTCTCGTCCTCACTGAACTTCCTGTTCTGCAACTGAACTCCACTGTTGGCCATGTGGGTTTGAGACTCCAGGGAACAAGAACTTGAAAATATTGGCAGTACATCCACAAGACTGAGGCAAAACTGTTCACAGCACTGAACTCCTGTCACTCTGGGGCTAGTGTTCTGAACTGAGTTTAGAAGAATTTCAGAAAAAAAATCAGTAAAAAAGCACAAGAGAGAATCTTAAAAGTATTATCTCACCCTCAGAAACTGTTTCCTCTCTTGCATTCAGTGACTAGTATTTATGTTGATCACCAAAGTAAAACAACTTGTGCTAACCTGCAAAGATACCGGGTAATGAATAAGGTAAAGATCCACGTAGCTCAGCTGAAGTTTCTGCAGTGACAGTTCAAGGCCTCTTTGGACCAATTCGGGGCGGGAAAAGGTGCCCCACACCTGCAGTGGTTGAAAGTTTTGTGAGAGTACTTCTTCAAAAGTCTTCGAGAGAGCTTAATGAAATGGCAAATAAACATCAGCAGCCAAATCCTCTTAGAGAAGTGACAAGTTATTCCCAGTCAGCGCTAAGCTCTTAACCATCATAGCAGATTTTCATATGGAATGATGATGATAAAATATAGAGAAAAAAGTACTAGTTTCATCAGATTCTCAAACTTTAGGATGTAAAAGAATAATCTGATTTGCTTGCACAAACATATTCCTGGATTCTACTCCTAACACAATAAATCACAATATCTGGAGAGTAGACTGGGAAATTGCCTGCCAGACAGGAACCCCAAGTGATGGTGATTCCGCAGGCTCTGGTTTGGCTGTATTAAATGGTTAGGTTTCCCAAAGAAAGTTAGACTCATAGGGGATATCTTTTTTGGGTACTTCAGTTACCTCAATCTAAGAAGCAATAATCTAGGGGAAAAAATCATCAAAATGACTAAAGCTAAAGAAACCAATCTTTTGTATGAAAAGGAGAATTAAAAGATGAGACTGAGAAGCCTGGTGCTGTAGCTACTGCACAGCTAAAGGCAGTCATAGGTCACATGCTGGGCTGGAAGGAAGAAATGCTTTATTTCAGGCTTGCATGGGATTTACTTGCATGGGCCTATGTTCTATCTCTGTGGACTTCTTCCCCTCACGTTTAAATGTTTTGTTTGTTTGTTTGTTCTTTGTTTTTCTAGCAGTAGTCAGTTCAATGAACACTAGCATTAAAATTTCTTTGGGGTTCCTTTTCCTATCTGACTTAAATGCCTAAGTTCTTTTATTTGTTTCAGATATGATGTCAGTGAATATGAAGAGTATTATTAATAGAAGAAAATGGCTCAAGAGTTTAAAAAGAAATATGTAAGTACATTCATAAATATTAATTTAATCTTCAGAGAAATAAAAATTTATTGACCACAAAATACGTTGAGATGCCAGGATGAAGGCTTAGAGAGGCTAAAAAACTTGTTTTTCTTTGGTTAAGAAATTTCACAAAGTCAAATGGAATATTAACTAAAATTTGATCCTAGTGCATCTGTTTCCAAAGATGCACTTTCTGACTAAATCACATTACCTCATACTTTAGCTAAGACAGATGAAGTTATTTTGTCAAAACTTGACTATAGTAGAGGAGGAAGAGCCAAATCATTTCTGAGTTAAAAAATTATGATAGTAATAACAGCATTTTTGAACATCTGAAATGTACCAAATATTTTTCAGCAAGCTTTACATGTATTTTTAAAAATGTAACACTCATAAAAATTCTGTGAGATAAATAATATTGTCTTCATTTTATAACTTGGGAAACTGAAGGATAGTGTTTTAGTAGTTTGTCAGAGGTTGCACATATTTATTTATTTATTTTTACACTTGCTATAGACTAGGGAGGGTCACATATTTATTAAGTGTCAGAGCCTGAATTCAAATATAAAAGTCTGATTACAGAATCCACGTTCCTAACCAGACTTCTCATGGTGCAAGTCTGAGGAGATGAAGATTAAACCAATGAAGAGCAACTTGACAAGGAACTCTACAGCCTAGAGTGACTTCCCACAGATACAGATGCGTTGGTACATAGCACCTTTGTGGTATAGAATATATCTTTTCTCTTCACAGTGCCATTGGCAATCTTCTTCCTGATGGCCCGCCCAATGGCTTCTTCATTCAGGTATGAATAAGCTGAGTCAATATGGCGGTAGCCTACATCTATTGCCACCTGGACGGCTTCTTCTACATTACTCATGGCAACCTGGAAGAGCATAAAGAGATAAAGGCCTGTTTGGCTCAGAAACAGATGATCAATTCTCTAAAGAGATATTCAAAAGAATCTCCCCCACCCCCTCCAGTAAGGGCTAAGAGCTAGAGGTGGCAAAGCTAAATGTTGAGTAACAATCAGTGGTAAATGTTTAACAACTAACTCTGAAGAAGTCCTGGCTTGAAGTATTTGCCAATTTCTATAGTGTAAATAGTCTTCCACCATGGCTAAGTTCAAGCTTGCCAAAATGAGCAAAGATGCTCACAGTACACTCTTTTGAGTCCTCATGAGCTAAACTCAGCACATCACAGCCTTTACACCTCTATCTATGTATTTATAGTATATATATGATCTATAGATTTGCACAATCTGTAGATTTACATTCCTAATTAAATTTGCTCTATAAGAGATTATAAAATTGGTTTTGATCCAGTAATTCAATGCTAATAATTATCAACATAAAGATATAAATTTAGACACAATAAAATATTGATTTACCTATTTTAACTTGGAAAAACAAAGAACATTTGAGGAAGAACAAAAATAGACACAGTTTTAAAAATTATTTGAAAGGAAAATAAGCTATTTAAAAAATATTTTAAAATAATTTTTTTGATTTTTAAAATAATTATTTGAAAAGTAAAACTTTTTTCACTCAAAAAAATCTCATAATTATTTCTTCTTTTGGCTGCTATGCTGGTTCTTAAGCAACACTTTCTCCTTCACATCCTTCTTATTTTTCTTAGGCATCCATTATTCTTCTGGCCCACCAGCCTGGACTCTTGAGGTCATCCATAATTTTTCTGTTTATATTAGAACTCTTTATACCTCACTCAATAATTTAAATGCCTCTTGGGTATATTTGTTTCATTTCTAACTACTGTTGAGTCAACTGAGTCTGTGAAGATTTTTTTAAGTATCCTCAGGTTAAAGAGCCAAGGAATGGCAAAAGCAATACTTCATGACAGTCTTCTTTGCAGTCCTCAGTGGTAAACACCATGTTTCTCTTGTG
Organism: Cacajao melanocephalus; assembly: GCA_963573385.1. NCBI lineage: Eukaryota > Metazoa > Chordata > Mammalia > Primates > Pitheciidae > Cacajao > Cacajao melanocephalus. The sequence goes on along the minus strand of CAUYLG010027768.1, from coordinate 9,472 downwards.
CTGGGAAACAATCCTACAACTTTTCTTAAATAATGTTCTTCACCAGCAACCACTGAGATGTGCCCTTGTAAGTTTGCAGTGCTTGATCCACAAACATGCACAGAACCAAGGAAAAGGGAATTTTTCAAGTACCATGTGAGTCTTTTATAGCGCCATCTTACCAACCTGGCCTCTCAGAGACCGTGGCCACCTCAGACCACACAGCTCCCTCTAAGCCTGTCTCTCTTTTCCCGAGTTCCTATGCCCCAGAACTTTCTCTCGATATTCTTATTAGTGGTGAACACGGAGGACTTGGGTATTAAAAATTACAACACAACTTTCTCACAAACAAGTTTGTGTGAAGTTTCTGGCACATGGTAATCATGTCAATAGGATTTCGTTTCTTCAACTATGAAATGGCTACAACTGGATAGAAGCCAGAGTAACAGCAACAGACTTACTCACCCCTGAATTCTGAACAATCGCATGCATACTTCCATCGCTCTCGATGGAGTGCCACTCCAAGCGTGCTTTTGGACAAGCAGCATCTCAATCAGTTGGAAGCTTATTATAAATGTAAATTTTGGAGCCTCATTCAAGATCTACTCAGTCAGAACCTTCAGGGATAAGGCCTCCAAATCTACATTTTTAACAAGATCCTCAAGTGTTTATATATCTACTAAAACATGAAAAGCCCTGACTTAATGTACAAAGTAACCTAACTTGGTGATAAGTGTGTTACAAATGAGAAAAGTGAGGCCCACCTGAATTTCCCAAACTCACATAGTGACTGATTCTGGTCAGGAACCACTTGCTACTCCTCCATCCCCAATACCATTATGGTTACCTTCCTAGGGGCAGAGGTGCCAAACCCCAGCATAGGCATGAAGTGTCCATCATTCAGTTTTACAGAAAGCAGTCTGGTAAAACTCATCTTCTTTTACTTTTCCTGTGAAGCAGAAGATTTTTTTTCCTTTATTAAGGGAAATCTGTAGAGTAGAGAAAATACAATGACTATTTTTATAACAACTTTAATGAGATATAATTTATATACCATAAAACCACCTCTTTAAAGTATACAAGTTAGTGACTTTTTAAAGTATAGTCATAGAGTTGTGACTACTCCACAATTTTAAAACATTTTCATTATCTTCAAAGGAATCCCATACTCATGATAAATAATTCCCCATTTCTCCATCCCTCCACCTTCTGCCAACTACTCATCCACTTTCTGTGTCTATGGATTTGCCTATTCTGGACATTTGACATTAATGAATTTATACAATATGTGGCCTTCTGTGACTGCCTTTTTTACTAAGCATAATGTTTTCAAGGTTCCATTATGTTGTGGCATGTATCAGTACTTCATTACTCTTTATGGCTAAGTAATGTTCCATTGTATGAATATACCACATGTTGTTTATCCAGTTGATTAACATTTGTGTTTTCTACTCTTTTTAATATTAGGCATAATGCTGCTATAAACATTCATGTACATGCTACTGTGTGGACATATATTTTATTCCCCTTGGGTATATATCTAGGAGTGAAACTGCTGAGTCATATGACAAACCAATATTTAACCTTTTGAGGAACTGCCAAATGCTTTTTTCAAAATAGGGCATTATTTACACTCCTAACAGCATTTTATAAGAGTTACAATTTCTCCATATCGTCTCTGATTTATTTTCTCTTTTTAATTATAGCCATCTGTGAGGGTGTATCTCATAGTTTTGATTTGTATTTCCCTGAGTGATTATATAGAACATCTTCTCACATACTTATTGCCATTTGTATATCTTTTTATGATAAAATGTCTGTTTATATCCTTTTCCGATATTTTCATTGGGGTATTTATCTTTTTATTAACAAGTTATATTTGTTTTGTATATACTCTGGGTATAAGTCTTTTAATATGTATATAAGATATGGAAATATTTTCTCTCATTATATGAATGGTCATTTCACATTTTGTGGGTGTCTTTAGAAGAATAAAGATTTATAATTTTGATAAAATCCAGTTTATCTTTTTTTTTTGCCACTTTTGCTTCTGGTGGCATAACTAAAATTGCTGAATCCTAGATCAAGATTTATGTCTATGTTTTCTTCAAAGAATTTTATAGCTCTAGATTTTATATTCAAGTCTATAATCATTTTGAGTTAATTTTTTACATACAGTGTGAGGTAGGGATCCAACTTCCTTTTTTTGCCTATGGTTATCCGGTTGCCCCAGAATCATTTGCTGAAAAGACTGTTTTTCCCCATTGAAAGATCTTGGCACCCTTGTCAAAAATCAATTGATCATAGATACGTTGTTTTACTTCTGAACTACCAGTTGATCTATAAAATTGATCTATGAATTTAAAAAATACATATTAGTATTTAAATCACTTTACTTGTTAAAAGACTATTCAGATTATTTATTTTTCTAGTTTTAGTATTTTATATTTTTCTAAGAATTTGTCATTTCATCTGAGTTATCTTTAAAAGGAATTGCAATGTCTCCTCTTTCATTTTTGATTTTAAAAATTTGTATCTTCTCTATGTTTTGGTTGATCAGTCTAACTGAAGGCTTATTGTATCAGACAAATCCTTAAGTAACCTTGAATTAGCAGTAATAAAAATAGCAAGTTTTATCTCAATACCAGTAGCTTAATAACAGCAGATACAAAACAGGCAGGAAAGGAAATAAGAGAGAAATATTTGTAGAAGACTCTCATTAACTCTATACTTGCAGGTTAACAATTTAAGCTCTAAATTTTTCTTTTCAATTTGCCCATCAGTTTTAAAATGTGCACAGGAATAAGCCATAATATATAAGAAGCTGGATTTCTAGCAGAGCTGGCATGCCTTTGAACTTCTGCAGGAATTCCTATGCTTTTTCCCTTTCCTGCTCTAATGAGTCCTCAGTAGCCAGCCTTTTTGCAGAAACAGCACGTTTGCTCTTCTTATCGTACTTTGAATATATTAGCTACTTGCAATATGTGCTCAGGCCTTGCCTATGTTTTCTGAGCATCCTTGTAATCATGTGATGGCTCACAAAGCTCAGGCAGTAGGGCAGCTCCACCCTACATGTTTCCGGTTACCCCAGTATTCCCCTGCAGACGCCCCTCTCTTGAGCATCATTTGGTACCTAGGATCCAGTTCACGACTCTACTTGTGATGAGGAAAACTTGAAATTGTGTAGAAAAGCCTTCTGCCAAACTGGGAGGGAGCTGAGTGGCCAAAGAATGACTGCAACAAGTCCAGCTTGGTGAGTAGATGAGTTTAGTAGGACTTTACATGGGGCACTCCTGGACAGCGGCAGAACAGCTCCAGAGATCTGTGCCTCCTCCTGTCTCCAAGCTGCTTTTAAGTTAATTTTCTGGCTCTTTGCCTGCTGTGTGCCTGTGATGGGGCTGTTTCTCTTGTTAGGTTCTCAGATCCTTTTGGGAATGTTTGGGTTCTCAGGGACACCTGCTCCTCAGGTGGGCACCATGGCCTTGGCTTACCACCTGGCCTTCAAGGTTTAAGCAGCAGACATTCACTCTTAAGTAACCTGGTGGGAGACCCATCACTCTAAACCCAGGTGATTTCAGTGTGTGGCTAAGACAGCTGCAGTATGAAGTCCCTTTTATTCTCCAATAATTCTCTGTTTAAAACACATGTACACACACACACATGCATTTGGTTTGCTGGAAGAACTGGGCCAGCTGTGTTGGCTGTCTGGAGAGGATATTCTAATATTGTACATTCTGGATTTTCTGACTGGTTCTTTTATAGTGTTAGCTGATTTCTCTATCACTTTCTGTAAACAAATATTGGATTTAAAGACTTAATTTGATTACACTTTTTATAATTTTGTGGGTACATAGTAGGTATATATATTTATGGGGTACATGAGATGCTTTGATACAGGCATGCAACGTGTAATAATCACATCATGGAGAATGGGGTATCCATTCCCTCAAGCATTTATTATTTGTGTTACAAACAATCCAATTATACTCTTCATTATTTAAAAATGTACAATTAATTTATTGACTATAGTCACCTTGCTGTGCTATCAAATATTTAGTTCTTATTTATTTATTCTATTGTTTTGTACCCATTGACCATCTCCACTTTCCTCCCCCACCTCCCCAACTACACTTCGCATCCTCTGGTAACCATCTTTCCACTCTCTGTGTCCATGGTTCAATTGTTTAGAATTTTTGATTCCAAAAATAAGTGAGAATATGTGATGTTTGTCTTTATATCCCTGGCTTACTTCACTTAACATAATCATCTCTGGTTCCAACTATGAAAGGATCTCACTCTTTTTTATGGTTGAATAATACTCCATTGCGTACATGTACCATATTTTCTTTATCAATTCATGTGCTGATAGACACTTAGGTTGCTTCCAAATCTTAGCTACTGTGAACAGTACTGCAACAACATGGGAGTGCAGATACTTCTTCTGTATACAGATTTCCTTTCTTTTGGGCATATATCCAGCACTGGGATTGATGAATCTTATGATAGCTCCATTTTTAGTTTTTTGAGGTACCTCCAAACTGTTCTCCATAATGGTTATACTAATTTACATTTTCTCCAACAGTGTACAAGCCTTACCTTTTTCTCTACATCCTCTGCAGCTTTTTCTGTTTCTTGTCTTTTGATATAAGCCATTTAACTAGGGTGAGAGAATATCTCACTGTAGTTTTTATTTGCATTTGATTTGCATTTCTCTGATGATCAGTGAGGTTGAGCACCTTTTCATATATCTGTTTGGCACTGGTATGTCTTGTTTTAAGAAATGTCTATTCAATCTTTTGCCCATTTAAAAAAAATTGGATTATTAACTTTTTTTTCCTGTAGAGTTGTCTGTGCTCCTGACATATTCTGGTTATTAATACCTTGTCAGATGGATAGTTTGCAAATACTGTCTCCCATTCTGTGGGGGTTATCTCTTCACAGTGGCAGTTAATTATTTCCTTTGTTGTGCAGAGCATTTTAACTTATGATTACATTTGTCCATTTTTGCTTTGGTTGCCTGTGCTTATAGGGTATTATTCAAGAAATTTTTGCCCAGACCAATGTCCTGAAGATTTCCCCTATGTTTCCTTATAGTAGTTTCATAGTTTGAGATCTTAGCTTTAAGCCTTTAACCCATTATGATTTGATTTTTGCATATGGCAAGAGATCGGGGTATAGTTTCATTTTTCTGCATATAGATATTGTTTTCCCAGCACCATTTATAGAAGAGATTGTCTTTTCCCCAGTGTATGTTCTTATCACCTTTGTTGAAAATGAGTGCACTGTAGGTGTGTGGATTTGTGTCTGGGTTTTCTGTTCTGTTCCACTGATCTATGTATCTGTTTTAATGACAATACCATGCTGTTTTTGTTATTATAGCTCTGTAGTGAAATTTGAGATCAGGTAATATGATTCCTTCAGTTTTGTACTTTTTGCTTAGGATAGACTGGGCTATTCTGATTATTTTAGGCTGATAACAACTCAACTGTGTTTGTATAAACAAAAAAACTGGCAAAAGAAAACTAATAAAAACTTTATGCTTTATGTCTGTACCCCAGTATTTAAATTTTTTGTTTTTTCTATTTATATCATATTGTACTGTGTATGTCTTGAAAAGTTGTTATTCTTTTAATTTGTTCATCATTTAGTTTATCTACTTAGGATTAGAGTAGTTTACACATCACAGTTACAGTATTATAATATTCTGTGTTTTCCTCTGTACTTATGGTTAGCAGTGAGTTCTGCACATTCATATGATTTCTTATTTCTCATTAATGTCCTTTATGTCCTTTTCTTTCTGATTGAAGCGTTCTCTTTAGCAATTAGCATTCTTACAGGACAGGCCTGACATTGATAAAGTCCCTCAGCTTCTGTTTATCTGGGAAAGTCTTTTCTTCTCCTTCAGGTTTGAAGGATATTTTCACTAGATATACTATTCCAGGGTAAAGGCTTTTTTCTTCAGCACTTTAAGTATGTCATGCTGCTCTTGCCCGGCCTGTAAGGTTTCTATTAAAACATACTGCCAGATGTATCGGAGCTCTATTGTATGTTTTCTTTTTTAAAATCTCTCTCTTGCTGCTTTTAGGATCTTTTCTTTGTCTTTGATCTTTGAAAGTTTGATTACTAAATGCCCCGAGATAGTCTTATTTGGGTTAAATCTGCTTAATGTTCTATAGCCTTCTTGTATTTAAATACTGATATCTTTCTTTGGGTTTGGGAAGTTCTCTGCCATCCCTTTGAATAAACTTTCTACCTCTATTTCTTTCTCTACCTCATCTTTAAGCCCAGTAACTCTTAGATTTGCCTTTTTGAGGCTCTTCTAGATCCTGTAGGCATGCTCTATTGTTTTCTTTTTCCTCTTTATTTTAAAATTGCTTGTCTTCAAACTAATTCTTTCTGCTTGTTCAATTCTATTATTAAAAACTATGATGCATTCTTCTATATATTAATTGCATTTGTCAGCTCCAGAATTTTTTTTTTTTTTGAGTCGGCGTCTCACTCTGTCACCCAGGGTTGGAGTGCAATGGCATGATCTTGGCTCACTGCACCTCTGCCTCCCAGGTTTATGCGATTCTCCTGCCTCAGCCTCCTGAGTAGCTGGGATTACAGGCATCCACCACCACAATAGGTAATTTTTTGTATTTTTAGTAAAGGCAGGGTTTCACTGTGTTGGCCATTCTGGTGTTGAACTCCTGACCCCTCGTGAACTGCCTGACTCAGCCTCCCAAAGTGCTGGGATTCAGGCATGAGCCACGGAGCATGGCCAAGAATTTCTGCTTCATTCTTTTTAATTATTTCAATTTTCTCTCTCTCTCTCTCTCTGAGACAGAGTCTTGCTCTGTTGCCCAGGCTGGAGTGCAGTGGCGTAATCCTGGATCACTGCAACCTCTGCCTCCCGCGTTTATGCGATTCTTCTGCCTCAGCCTCCCAAGTAGCTGGGATTACAGGCACCCACCACCATGCCTGGCTAATTTTTTTGTATTTTTTGGAGAGGCAGGGTTTTACTATGTTGGCCAGGCTGGTTTTGAACTCCTGACCTCGTGATCTGCTTGCCTTGGCCTTCCAAAGTGCTGGGATTACAGGCATGAGCCTGTAGAATTGGCTAACTATAGTAAAATTGTCTTGAATGTTGCAAATACAATGCCAAAAGACAACGACTGGTGAAAAATTGGATATTATTATGCACCTGGAAAACTGAAGAGAGCCTAGTAAAAAAACACTCAATAGAATAAACTAGAAACTTCTGTATTGACTGTATACAAAACAAGTGCACAAAACTTTATCCAAAGCATCTAGAAGTGGAATGAAAAAAATGTTGCATTCACTCAGATAACAACTTCAAAATACTTAGGAATAAAGTTGACAAGAATAATAGAGTTTTCATAGAATAAAACTATGCAGTATCATTGAAGGCATATAATGAGGTCTGAACAAATAAAATGTAAAATTTTGGATCAGAAGACAATCTATTAAAATGTAAATCTTATAAAACAATATATATATCTCCAAGATATTCTATCTCAAATTCAAACTGACTTGCTTTTAATTGGATACAATATTCTTTAAGTGTGTATAAAAATTAATGCAAGACAGAAAATTTATGAAAAGGTAGAACGATGAGGGAAACTTGCTTTAATGGACCTCACATCATATTACAAAGCCAATATATTCTAAACAATAACAATCACATTGGTGTAAGGTTACACAGAAATATCAGTTAAATAGAATAGGAAATTCAGAATTAGTTATTATTTATATAAGAATTTAAGAAATGAGTCAAAAGATAGTGCATATAAGTTCTTACATAATAAGTTATTTAATAAATAAGGCTTGAAAATACATTATTGACCTTAAAAATAGAATTGGATACCTTGTGACATCATATATCTCCAAAAAATTTCAGATATATAAATGATACAAAGTGCAAAAAGGAGGAGAAATAACTTACATGCAATGTCCGAGGTGCAATCTTGAGTGAAAGAAGACCTTGTTTAACAAACCAAAAAAAAAAAAAAAAAAATCCTTGCAAGAGGGAGAGATATTTGGATATATAAAAAATTAATCTTTTGCATGGAAAATGTCCTATTAACACAGTTAATAAGTAAACAGATTTGGAAAACTTTTATAAACCAGGTGAACAGAGTTTGATATTAATAACCTGAGAGAGCTATTAAAAATTGTCAAGAAGACAAATAATTTATAAAAGATTAACTGAGCTATGTGAGAGCTGCCCAGGGGGGCAGACCAAGACAGGGAGGGGTATGTCCTCACCTGGAATGTGCAGCCGGCTCGGAGGGTCAGGGGACTTCACCCCCTTGGTGCTCTGATTTGGATCCTGTGCTTACCTCATCTCTCCTGTAACTGACAGTCCACGAGAGCCCTGCCAGACTGAGGGGTGCCGTGAGTTGTTGATGCAAATCAGAGCTGTGGCTCCTGCCGGGCGTGGTAAGTTGTTGCACTGACCTGGGCAGAAGTCTGGACTAATGCAAGCGGGATGGACAGTCCCACAGAAAGATGCAGAGTTGAAAGCAGGGAAACAGGCCATAAGGCTGGCAGGCCCCCAGAAATCAAACTCGCTAGAGAGCTTGGTAGCAAATACACCAGTTTGACCCCAACCAGGCAGATCAAGCTCCGGGAAGGAGAGATGCTAGTGGGAAAGTGGGGCCGATCTCACCTGCAAACGAACTCCAGGAAAGGACCACCCATCCAGCAACCTGACTGAATCTGAGAGAGCCTAACAACGCCATCTACAGGCCAAAAAAGATATAGCTCCAACAGAGACTCCTCCCAAAATCACCAGCTTCAAAGATCAAAGGGAGATAAATCCACGAAGATGGGAAAAAACCAGTGCAAAAAGGATGAAACCATCAAAGACCAGAACACCTCTTCCCCTCCCAGGGATCACAACTCCTCACCATAAAGGGAACAAAAAAAGAGAATGAATTTGATGAATTGACAGAAGCAGGCTTCAGAAGGTGGGTAATAACAAACTTCTCTGAGTTAAAAGACCAGGTTCTAACCCAATGCAAAGAAACTAAGAACCTTGAAAAAAGGTTAGACGAAATGCTAACTAGAATAACCAGCTTAGAGAAGATCATAAATTACTTGACGGAGCTGAAAAACACAGCTTGAGAACTTTGTGAGGCATACACAAGTTTCAACAGCTGAATCAATCAGGCAGAAGTAAGATATCAGAGATAGAAGACCAAATCAATGAAATAAAATGAGAAGGCAAGATTAAAGAAAAAAGAGTGAAAGAAAATGAACAAAGCCTCCAAGAACTATGGGATTATGTGAAAAGACATAATCTACACTTGATCAGTGTACCTGAATGTGATGGGGAGAATGAATTCAAGTTGGAAAACACTCTTCAAGATATTATCCAAGAGAACTTTCCCAACCTAACAAGGCAGGCCAACATTCAACAGAGAACAACACAAAGATATTCCTCAAGAAGAGCAACCCCAAGGCACATAGTTGTCAGATTCACCAG
>CAUYLG010027767.1:0-54167 GCA_963573385.1 Cacajao melanocephalus | reverse complement strand
AGTTTAAATGAAGCCATAAGATGGGGCCCTAATCTTACAGGATTCTTGTTCTTATAAAAGGAGGCAACAAAGAGCCTACTATTTCTCTTACCCTATAAACGCAGCAAACCACATTGCCATGTGTGTACCTACGCAACAATCCTGCATGATCTGCACATGTACCCCAGAAGCTAAAGTACAATAAAAAAAAAAAGACCTAAACATACTAGATAAAATAACAAGCTCTGAGAAGAAAACAGAGGTACATCTTCCTGACTTTGGATCTGGTAATGGTTTCGAAGATGTGATACCAAAAGTACAAGCAACCAAGGATAAACAGGTAAATTGAACTTCATAAAACAAGCAAGCAAGCAAATATACCAACAAAAAGTTTGTATTACAAATAATACCATCAATAAGGTAAAAAGACAGTCTACAAAATGGGATAGAATGTTACATTTTACAATGTACATGTATCCAGAATATATAAAAACTAATTGAACTAATTGCCAATAACCCAATTAAAACATGAGCCAGGATATGAATAGCTTTTTCTCCACAAAATACATACAAAGATCCAACAGAAAATGAAAGGATACTTGGTATCATTCACTGTTAGGGAAATGCAAATCAAAACTGTAACAGAGGTACCACTTTATACCCACTAGGATAACTATTATAATAAAACCACAAAACCCCAGGTTATTACAAGTGTTGATGAAACCGTACAGAAACTGAAACCCTCAAATACTGTTGGCAAGAATGTATATTGGTACAAGTTTGACAATTCCTCAAGATGAGGAACGAAATATTATCATGTGACCCAACAATTCTACTCCTACATATTTATTCAAGAGAAATGAAACAGTACATCCACCTAAAAACTTGTAATGAATCTTCATAATAACAGTATTCATAAGTAGAAAAGAAGTGGGAACAACCCAAATGTCCATCCATTCATGGGTAGATAAATAAAAGCGGCACATCTGCACAATGGAGTTTTATTCATCCATAGAAGGAAACTTGAGTACTGATGCATGCTATGATATAAACTTTGAAAACATTATGTAAAAGAAACTAGATACAAAAGTACATATATTGCATAAGTCCATTTATATGAAGTTTCCAGAACAAGGCAAATCTGTAGAGACAGAAAGTAGGTCAGTGCTTGCTAAGTTGGAGTTAGGAAAAGAGACTGCTAAAGGATTCTGGTTTGGCAGGGACGGGTGATGAATATGATTTGAAAATAGATTGTACTGATAGTCAATTAACTATATGTATACGTTAAAAACAGAAATTGTACACCTTTAATGGATAAGTTTTGTAATATCTGAATTAAATCTTAATAAAGCTGTTCAAACACACACACACACACACACACACACCCCAGAACTATTTGAAGTCACTCATTAAGTTCTGAAAGGCAATGGTAAATTGCCAGGTTTCAGGAACTTATATTAAGTTCCTGAATTTGAGGACTTGAATTCCCAAGTCCTGTTCAGATAATCTTTACTGTTGCTGGGAGAGTTATAAGTCCCAGGAGTCAGTGGGAGGACTGTGAGTGTTCTGTCAGCCTGATAAATTCACTTTACCAGGGGTTCTAAGCTCTGTCTTTCCCTTATGTGTGAAAGCTAGCTCTGAAAACATTGTTTCTGGAAACATCCATAACAAATATTACCATTTTACTGACATGATGGGTGCTTCTGTGCAATTCAAATCACTTAGTGATCCTACATTATATGGTCGGAGCTAAAACCCAGGGATATATGTGCAAAAGTTGGCTATGAGGGACTTCCATCGCTTTGTTGCTTTCAGAGTTAGAAGCTTTAACACCTGACAAGCACAGTAGGGATATATATCTATTTAAATCTCTTCTTTCAAGGGAACACTGATATCTAAAAAGGTAATTTTTTAACCTAATCCCTGGATGTTCATTACTACTGGAGTACAGGGTAAGGTGGATAGTTGAAAAGACCAAAAGAAAATTCTTTGAATGTCATTTATTTAACCTCAGGGTAGTCAATGCTGCCTCTCTTTCAACTTAGTTTTAATTCCTGTGGTTGTTAAAGTGACCTTTTAGGTGTTGAAAGATTCTGTAGCCTAAGCAGCAGAAGTACTAGAAATGGTCCTGTCATAGGTCATGTTTGGTGATTGTGTCCCAACCTTGATCAAGTGTATGGGATTTCCCTGGAGTCTGTGCTCCCACCAAGTACCAGATTTAAGAATCCAATTAATATTTTCCTTTAAAACCGACAAAAAAATACTGTGTAAAACAGATAACTTCTTAACAATTTATCCAAAATGTAGTCCCAACAGCTGACATCACAGTATCACTGGGTGGACGTGACCGAAGAAACAAGAACCTGGTAGAAGCAACTTAAGATGTTCCTGAACCAGAGATGTGAATCCCTCGTGTAGAGGCCTCACAATGCAAATTCTTTCATGAGATGAGTAGGTACCTGAAGGATTCTTAAGTGTTGCGTCGGTCTCTGCTATACGGCTGAGCACTGAGTAGAAGGACCTGCATGGAGAGGTTCAGGGAAGGTGTAATTGGAAGCCCTTTCTTCGGAGTTCGTATTTCTACCTATGAACAGAACTAAAATAGAGCAATCATTACAAATTAAGACTAATGTATTGATAATTGACCAGCGTCAATATCTTAGAAATTTATTTCTTAACCTTTACATTTCTTTTATTTAGCTTATCACTCTATTTCCATAGAAAAATGAGGAAAAATTACCCTTATGTTAAATGCTTTTCAGTGGTTGAATGTGGTCGCTATCTCCAGTTTATGGTGGGTAGATGAGGAGGATGTGCCACATTTTGTAACCAGGCTTGCAGGTGAGTGTTCTAAGGGATAGAGTATATAGTGGTGGAGGTGGAAAAAGGAAGCAAGTGGGAGCCTTTCTGAGGTCTGCCACAAAAGAGGAAGGAGACTTGAACTCATTGTTTTTTATGGCTGCATAGCATTCCATGGTGTAGATGTGCCACATTTTCCCTGTCCAGTCTATCATCGATGTGCGTTTGGGTTGGTTCCAGGTCTTTGCTATTGTAAACAGTGCTGCAGTGAACATTCGTGTGCACGTGTCCTTATAGTAGAACGATTTATAATCCTAGCTTCTTTCATTGCAGCACTCTCCATTTTCTTAGGTTTGCAAAAGTTACTCAGGAGAACAGACAACTGAACGTAATCTAATTACCAAATGGCATGGGAAGGGCTTTGGGACTGATAACAAACCCATGTCCCAGTATGAAGGAGAGGACCTCTGACTGGAAAAAGGAAGCTGGCTTGAGAGACCTGCTTCCAGCCAGCGCCTTGAACTACGGATCTACCTGCTCTTCATTCTGCGAGGGTCACAATACCTTGCTGTGTGGTGGCTCGGTGAATTATATGACCAAATACACAAAATACTCAACACGCAGCCAGGGTCCAATAGACACAACTCTTTCCTCCCCAAGTAAAACTAGTATTAAAAAGACTTTGTAACAATGTTTAAGCACTTAAGATGTAATTTTGAAAACATACACATTAGGTTACAAAATTATAAGTATAATCGTATATCTACCCATCTATCTATCTATCTATCTATCTATCTATCTATCTATCTAACCATCCATCCATTCATCCATCCATTTTATAATCCAACAGATCACAGAAGGGCAGTCTTGTGTTTACTTTCTTCCTATAAGTGAATGCTACATTTTTGGGGGGCAGGGACTGCATTTCAATTTCTTTTATATTTTTCAGTTTTGGACCTTTAAGGATTCAATTTGTTGTTTTTATTTAAGTACCTGTTTCACCTAAAAGTATTAATAACCTGTTAATCTGATAAAAGCAGGTATCGTGTTTTGTACACAAGCACTACACTCTTAAATTTGTTTCTCACTATTTGTGCTTTTATCCTATACACACACAAACATGTACATAATTTTTTCCCACATGGATTCAAAAGAGTAACGCCTGCATACACAAGGCAGTATAGACCCAAAGTGTGGACTCTACCTTTAAAATCTCATGACATTGAGCAGGTTTGATTTTTCTTTCTCTTCTCCCCAGTTACAGGTATTCTAGGGAAGAGATAATAAGACCTTCTCGCCTAGTGTCTGTTTCTCTGTTGCCTGCCCTCAGACGCTAACTAAGGTCATGGCAGAAGATACAGCAGGTCATCTCCTCAGATTGCAGGTAGAGTTTGGCGCATACTAGAGTCCTCCCACCATCCCGCAGGATGATGGCCATGGAGAGAGAGGGGAGCAGAGGGAGGGACAAAGGAACAGGGATGGAAGGATCTGCGTTGGTCACTAGTAACTTAGCAACCCCTGGGCCAATATGGGTGGCAAGATTGTCTCTGGGTCATGTACTCCAGCGCTCCTTTTGTGGAGGAGGGAATCTTGAAAAATGCCAGGTCAGATTGGGACCTGTTCAGGCCGCTCATCAGATTCTGGCTTTCCTGCTCTCTGCTGTGCCTGTTGCAAAGCAATGTGAAGTTGAAGAGTGATTAGTCCCTCAAACCCTCAGGAAGCAGCAGGGAATCCAGGGCCCGAATGCTTGGCCTGTGTCCTGCCCAGCTGCCCTTGGTCAGGGGATTCTCCTGTTTCACTCAGAGATCAACAACTCCACCAAAACGGCGAGACCGATGTTTGTGCAAGAGGCCAGGAAAGAGGCCCTGCAGTTCCTCAACACCACCTGCGTTTTGATTTTGAGTTCCAGAGATGGGGAGCACCTGCCTCCTAAAGAGCTGCTTGCTACCTGTCTACACCCATGTGGGCATGTTACATAGAGCTGGGGGAGACGCTAGTTTGTGAGTTGACAGATGGAGAGGATGGTTTTGACTTGGGTAAGAAATAGTTCCCACTTTAATACAGCACTAGATGCTGGCTTCTGGGTAAGGTTAGCTTTATCTCCATTTCTTACAAAAAAACCTTAATTTGGGGGACTTATGTAAGGTCGTATAATATGCTTGACATGGTTTGGCTGTGTCCCTACTCAAATCTCATCTTGAATTGTAGCTCTCATAATTCTCACGTGTTGTGGGAGGGACCCAGTGGGAGGTGACTGGATCATGGGGGTAGGGGGGGTCTTTCCCATGCTGTTCTTGTGATAGTGAATATGTCTCATAAGATCTGACAGTTTTATAAAGGGGAATTCTCCTATACACACCCTCCTGCCTGCTGCCCTGTAAGATGTGACTTATTCCTCGTTGCCTTCTGCTGTGATTGTGAGCCTCCTCTGTCATGTCAACTGTGAGTCAATTAAAGCCCTTTCCTTTATAATTAGTCTTCAGTTATGTCTTTATCAGCAGCATGAGAACAGACTCATACAATGCCCAGGGTCACTCAGACAAGAGAATAGATCTGGTACCCAAGCCCAGGGCTCTAACCCCAATCCACTCATCTCCAGTGATATATGAAGATATTCTCAGTGTGGGGGGTTAAGACTTCAGGAATAACACTCAAGTACCTTTAGATCCACGTCATTCTCTGCCATGCAGGCAAATGCCTTTGTTAGTTTTTTCTGTATTTGCTCCACATGCATCTACACACATGCATACATCACACATGCAACCTCACACAAAGGCTCCTATACCCTCAATCCTACTGCATACAGAAATGCTAGAATTACTTCATTTTTACAGTATAAATGTTATAATGCAAATATTCTTTTGCTATTTTTTTCAGTTTGAGTTGATAATATTTGCATGCCAGTATAATTATTTTATTTTTTGAGACAGGGTGTGCTCTGTCACTCAGGCTAGAGTGCAGTAGCTGATCTCAGCTCAGTGCAACCTCTGCCTCCTGGGCTCAAGGGATCCTCCCACCTCAGCCTCCTGAGTAGGTGGGACTACAGGCGTGTGCCACTGCACCCACCTAATTTTTGTATTTTTTGTAGACGAGGTTTTGCCATGTTGGCTAGGTTGCTCTTGAAGTACTGAGCTCTATCAATCTTCCCTGCTCGGCCTTCCAAAGTGCTGGGATTACAGGCGTGAGCCACTGTGCCTGGTTGCCAGTGCAATTAGCTATACCTTGATTATCAGGATTAGTGGGGGCTGTTATTCCACAGTATACTACAATCAGTTTATAAAACGACCACGTGTTGATATAAATTCAGGGTTTCTTTTCCTATTTTTCACCAAACACTCAATACTGTAATAAAACTTTTGTATGTGTCCCCTTCTCATGTGCACATACCTACGTTTCTCAGGGGTAGAGATTTATTTAAAATTTAAACAGATGCTGACAAGTTGCCTTTCAAAGTGTTCTCATCGATTTATTGTCAGCGCAGGAAAGTGCACATTCGCTAAAGCGTTTGCCAATGTGTGGTTTTATCAAACTTGATTGCTGATTTGATGGGGTATTTGTGTATTACAGATTATCTGAGTCTGAATTTGTGGTTCCTAGACAAGTCTACCTCATCTTCTACGATTCAGCCATTTCCTTCACCTTTTTTACTACATTGTGTCTATTCACTGCACATACTTAATCTTTTCATAGCATAGTTCCCCCAGTTTACTGCTGGTCTTTTGGCTTTGTTTACAAACTTCTCTTGCTCCTAAGTTTTAGACTTTGATTTACTTATATTCTTCAGTCTTTGATAACGTCTACATTTTATGTGCCACCTAAGAAGGCTTTTCCTACTCTAAAGGGAAAGACGGGCTCCAGGATTTTCTCCTAATCCTTGCACGTATTTGATTTTCAAAATGTAGATATTTAATTAGCCAAAGTTTATTTGGGATTGATGTAAAACAGGAACCTGACCCAGTTAGCATAGCTCCAGGGACCCCGGCTGCCTCTGAGCAGCTCCTCCCAGAAGAACGAGCACCTTTCCTCCTGTGGCAGAAGGCCGTGGAACTGCAGAGGTGAGTCTGTGTCCCCATGGTCCCTCTCCGCTCAGTAAGTGATGATAGGCCGGCAGCTGAGAAGAAAACCGTTGGCTACGCTGGCTGGACGGTTTCCCGGAGGGGCTGCTTTAGAAGCTTAGGAGGGAGCTTAGCAGGGTGAAAATGATCACTTCTTTTCTAGAGAAGTGATAATTGGGTTCCTACTGCCTGAGAAACCAGCTAAGAACGGCCCAGACTGAGGACACAGCAGGTGCACAGGTGCAGGAGGAAGGGACTCAGACTCAAGGAGCAAACAGGAGGCATGGGGTTCTCAGAGAGCAGGGGTGGGGAGGGTGGGCGGTGGGCAGGGGAAGGTTGACATGGGAGGCTGAGGCCACAGACTGGTGTCCAGGCTGATTCCAGCGGCGGCAGGAAGCTTTTAAAGGGTTTATGTAGGAGCAGTTGACACAGCTTATGTTTAAACAGCCCTCTGGGGCCTGGTCCCTGTGTTCCATCTGGAAAACAGGTGGTGAGGACTGAGGGTTGATTGGAGCACATTTACTAGGACACGGGTCATATTTTCACTTTTCTGAGGCCCTTCTGGTCTCAAGACACCTAGAGGCAGACGAGGAACATCACTTTCACTTGCTTTCGTTAAACGTTTAAGTTTAGTCATGACCAGGCATCATGCTTGCGCAGCAGACGTCACTGAAGTAAGTGGCAGTTCCCAAACGTTCTGAGTGTAAGCCAGCGCAAAAGGGGCTGAGAATCTCAGGGCCGGGCGTCTGCAAAGACGACACCTCACGGATGTCCTCACTTCCCTCGGGTGAGTGGGCACAGCGAGTTGTTTGTGAAAGGAAGAACTCAGAGTGTCGCTTCAATATGGCCTCACTTCGCCATGGCAACCCCACAGGTGCACATCTACTGAGGCTACTCAGCATTCCTTCCAAATTCAGAGGGATTTCTGCCAGGGTACAAGTGGGATTCTTCCTCTCCGAACGGTGAGGAGCCGATGTTCCAGAGATCCTTGGTACCCACCTCCAAGTAGCCTGACAAGCTATAGTCTCCGCTCTGTGCTGCTAACACCTCGTGTAAATTGAAATGCCCTTATTTTATGGAACAGTGTTTTCCTTGGTAGGCTCAGAGTTCCACAGCATTAATGTTAGGTATTTTTTTTAAACAAAAGGACACACAAATCCTACCTTTAAATGATGATACAAATACTGAGAGAGATTTCAACCTCTCCTGTTCTAGCTGTTAACCTGCCAGACCTTCTCTGGAGTTACAAAGGTACACGATATGTGGATGCGCAATGTCAGCCCTTTGTCCGTATTTATCTTTCCAAAAACAATGATTTATCAGCCTGCAAACTGATATGATTGACTCGGTCAAATGTGATGGAAGGCGGGTCATCTGCCTACCTGTGAGTGACCAAATACTGGCAGAGGCATTTCATCTTAAATAACCACTTTTCACAACTGGCCACAAATACTCAGAGGCCAGTGTGTCAAATGTCAGTCACATTCAGGACTCACCTACTTGACCCAGGAGAGGGTAAATTTTCTTCACCATCTAGGGAAGAAAGTATCTTTCATGAGAATTGTTAGGTTAGCCTCTGATCCTGCAAAGTGTGCTGCTTACATCTCTGTCAATGACACAGCAGATGTGAGTCGGACTACTTTAAAATGTGCCCCAGGGAAACTGGCCCGGGAGGTCATCTTGATGGGAAAGGAAAAAGAGGACAGGTGGAAGGGACATCAGGGTGGGGGCCTGAGTCATCTTTATGGCCAGTGTGGGCATTTTACCAAATCCTGGACACTAGCTGCTCCCTCAGAGAAATGCTGGGCTGGCCCGCATAGACTCTTGCATGAGCTGCACATCTCAGTTATGCACAAAACGTCCATTAGAGAAGCGGGCAGCCCGTCCCCCAGGCGCTGCCTGGATGCTGCCTGTGGATGGTCCTCTGGCTGGCCTGTGTGTGTGCAGAGTTCAGCTGAGCTCCACCCAAAACTGTGTGGACAATCTCTCTCTCTTCACCTCCGGAGGCCTGCATAAGCCTGCACTGACAAAGTGAGTGGTGCCTAAAACCCAGCAGGTGTGGACAGGAAGCTCCCATCACGGGCTCCAGAAGGACCCCGCAGAGGTGAACTCAGACCAGTGCCACTGCCCTGAAGCACTACACTTTTGCTTTGCATTGTTTTTTTTCAAACAACCCAGAGGACTGAATAGTTTGATGCGGAGGAGCCTGAAGAGGCTGTCTAGCCAGTCTTTCTCTTTGACTAAGTGAGTTCTTCATTCTCAGAGGCTCAGCTGGGGACCATGTGGTCTGACACAGAAGAATGTTTGTCTGTGGGCACTAACTCTTTCAAGCATTAACGTTAAAATCAATGCAGAATGTGTTTTCTAGGTGAGGTCTTCCTTTTGAGAGAAATATAATGCAGTGATAAGATTCCACGTTATTCAATGGATTCGGCACCTTTGAAATTACCCAATTTTAAAGTCCCTCACTTCAAACAAAAATTCAGGGCAGAATTACCTTGCCAGCTTGCTTTCTTTATATCTGGAAATCTTGGACTGTGTTCCGCAAAGATATTTTATGTTGATTTTTAAAATACTTCTCTCAAAACAAATGCCAATTTCAAATAATTCTGAAATCTTGTATCTTGACTATAATCTAAAAATTAACATATTTTATCTACCTTCTGCCACTACTCTTACTAAAATTAATTCTCAGAGGCACCCATTCAAGATTCTGCTTCCAGGCATCTTGGAATACATACACTACATTATTATTAGCTAGCGTCAGCCTGCAAGGTAATGGAACACCAGAAATTATTCTTACGATTACTATGTGTTGATTAGAAAGAAAATTAGAAAAACAACAACAACAAAATAACTGGGCACCCAAATCCACCCAGCACAGGTGCAGACTCCCGTTCTGCCTTTTGCTCCTTTTGGCATTTGCTCGGCTTGGTCATTTCATTGTTCTTGAAATTCCTTCCCCTTGTGACCGATGGAATTCACTTGATAACTTCCCAGCTGCTCTTTCTATCCCCTCCTCTGCCAAATTAAAATGTTCCCTACATTCCGTTCTTCAGCCTCTACTTTCATCTTTGGCAACGTCGTTCGCTGCATGAATTTAACTTCTACTTCTAATTAAACGATTCATAAAGCTTTGTTTCCAGGCCTGCGTTGTTGTTGCAGTTGTTTTTTTTCCCACCAAAGCTTCTACTCCCAAATTTCAAGTGTCTGCCTACTTTCCCCTCGCAGACACCCCATCATGGCTCTTCCTAAGATCCTTCTACAGCCAGCCTCAGCTCACCAATTGTCACTTCTGCTGTTGTCAATATCATCAAGGTGGTCTCAGTCAGCTTCCTACAACCGGAAAACTCACCTTTGAGCCTTCCCCCTGCACTTTTCATTTCCAGCCAATTGTGGGGCTTCTGTGTCTGTTCAGTCTTAGCTCTGACTTAGCTCCCACCCCGTGGACGTGTTTCACCTGTCCCACCACAGCTGCCTGTGCCCCTGCCTGACTGTCCAGCCTGGACTATCCTGCTGGGCTCCCGAGGATCTGTCTTCCTGGGTTCCCGTGGGTCTGTCTCACTGGGCTCCCGAGGGTCTGTCTCACTGGGCTCCCGTGGGTCTGCGTTCCTGGGCTCCTGAGAGTCTGTCTGTTTTTATTGCCCCCACTGCATCTGAATCATCTTATAACAGTGATTTTTTTTTTTCACTGTGGACATTTTCTGTGTTTTTTATAGACAAACCCAATACAGATGGAAGTTCAGAGGCCCCGGGTGGAGGGTGGGAGGCGCGGGGCCCTGGCTGCCTGCTGCTTCCCTAGGTTGGCCATAGCGCTGCCTCCAAGCCTTGGGCTTTGCAGAGCAGTTGGAACTCACAGCAGCGGTCCCCTGCCTGGGTTTGCTCTCCTGGAGGGAGTCCCTGAACAAGCAGTGACACATGGCCTCATGGTCTGGGGATGCCAGCTCCCTCTCTACTGTGCTTCCCGTTTACCAGTCAGGGTGTCCTTGAATGTATGGGCTGTGTTTACCTCGTTGGGTATTTCACACAAACGGCTGCAAATGATACTTATTGAATCAAAGTCAATTTAAAAATTAACATCTATAAGAAACATATAGAGTGATTTTCACATAGAAAAGACAGACAGATTGGGAGGTCATTGGTGTGTGATATTTCCCTCCACTGGAATGCTGTGGGGAACTTTTGGGATCCTTTGAGCAAAGCAATCAGATTGTTTTCAGCCAGGAAATCAATACACCTAAGTCTTCCTGAGCACGTAGGGTGCTCCCAGCTCCCTGGCGGACTCACCTGTGACAGGGTGACAAGGGACACGCTTACCAAAACACAATGCAAGAACACGGGGCATTAGCATACTCATTTACATAAATTTACATATAACATTCCTGTCACCCCAGCTCCCAAAGCTGCACACTGGATAAATTTTTTAAAAAGGTACTGTGACCTATTGCAATTATTTTCAACTCAATATTCAGAACAAGACACAGGAAGCAAAATAAAAATCTGAACTCATCAGTCACATGCGTGATTGGGACAAAGACAAGCAGAGCTTCAGCGAGAAACAGAAAACCAAACACTCAGCGCCAAGTTCTCCTCCTAATCAGTGCTTTAAAGCAGCAGGGCCGGCCCTGGCTCCCTCGCCCTCTTCCTGTTTGCTTGACAGACTTTCCCTCAGTACCACCGTGTGCCATGCTCTAGTTAGGGGTTGAGGGCTTGATGCCTTATTTAACAATTACAATAAAACCGTGGCCTAGCTGTTACTGTCCCCATTAAACACAGTTTTTTAAAATTTAAAAACACATTTGTTGTGGCTTTTCCCTATGCCATAGAATTAGGTGATGCAGCCCCAGTCTGTCCTCTCCACTGTGTGACCAGGGTTTGCGGAGGGACGTGGGTGACGGTTTGGTGGGGCCAGCCCATCTCTGCCCACACCAGAGGAGACTGGTGCCCAGGAAGGAGACGGGAGGCCTGGCCTGAGAGCTGTGGATCCTGGCAGCCTCACAGGGGTCTAGTAGGGGTGGCCCGGGCTGAGGGAGGCCCAATTGTTCCACAGTCAGGAAGCGGTCCCTCAGCTAAACACACAGCACCAAGCGCACCAGCCAGTGAACTGCTCACCACCCACACAGCTCAGTGCCTGAGTAGGAAAGCGACTTCTCAGGCCTTGCCGGCTTCCTGAGGCAGGACATGCCCCTGGTGGAGGTTGTTCTGCAGGTCGAGGTTTGCTGCAGGCAAGTGGGGTGCCCAAGTCTGGCCTCTGCCTGCCTCCCTGAGGCCCAGGGGACACAGAGAACCTCTCCGTCCATGGTGGGGCCTGGTGCCCCCGCTCCTCACAGGACTCCTCAGAGTCGGCCACCCCAGCTGCTCTCTGGTGGAATGTTCTTGAACACCACAAAGCCCTGTGCTGGGTCCCCCAAGGCCAGGCGTGGTGGGCCCTGAGAAAACGTGCCCAATCCTCGGGAGTGGAAGGCTCACCTCTGTGGGGTGATCCTGAGGCCACGGGGTGCCTTTCTCTGAGTGTGGGGCCCCATCACGACCAGCGGAGCCCACGGAATCAAGCTCAGGAGCCCCAGGTGAGGCTGAGAGAAGGGCCACATCCAGGCGGGGACACGTGGGATCACTCTGCTGGACTCTTCACCACCACCAGCAAAGCGGGAGAGGAAGAGAGACGGGCCGTGCATTGGCCTCTCCTCCCGAGCCTTCCAAGAATGTCTCCTTCAGTGTGAAGCCGCCGCCTCCAGGGACTGAGCTGCCCTGAGAGAGGCAGGCTCATCGGGAGGTGGGAGATCTGGAGCCGGCCAGGAGAAGTCAGGAGGGCTCCACCTGAGAGAGAGGACACCCTCCCGCCAGCGAGTGCTTCCAGGCTCCACTCTGTCCTGCCCAGCAACAGCCGCACGCGGACCGCCCCACGCTGTGGTGTAGCCCAGGGCGGGCTGAAACTCAGCCATCAGCTGGGCAAGTCCATGTTCTGAACCAGGTACCAAAAGTCACTGAAATTGAGATTTTGTTGGCAAAAGGCGCAGACGGTGCCTGATGACCCCTGGCCGTTCTTGCCTTTATGGGGAGGATGTACTGACCAGATTCTGGGAAATAAGCCAATTTGCGGAACAGCGTTGTCAAGATTATACAACAAAAGTAGCTGTCAAATGTGAATGGGTTATTCTAATATATCATAGAAATACAAATTAAGAAATGATGTCACGTACAAGAAAGCTACAACATAACGGCCAAAAAATACCCTCTAAGAGGCTGGTTTAATTTGGCAAAGCTAACAGAGGGTTTACATTTACCAACCTAGTGCTTCCCTTACTGGGTGATACTGGGCCACCTGGTGACATCTCTGAGTCTTACCTGCCTGAGTGATCAAGGGAGGAAGGTCAGACCAGCCTGGCTCTGCGGGGCCCAATTTAGAAAGGGTGTCAGTGGCCAAGGCCTCCTGCAGGGAAGGCTCATTATCCATGGCAGCTAAGGTGATTTTTTTCTTTAGAGCTCAGGAGCCATAAGCGAGCGTAAAAACTGAAGAATGCCATTGTGTTATTATTGTTTCTGCTTGGATGCTTCCTCATATACAATTTTGCTGTCTTGTAGAGGTGAGTTCTATCATCTGTGGGGTCATAATGCTGAATTACTCAGAACAATGCTTACTTGAATACTTTGCCATGCTCAGCCCGTAAGCTTTCGACTCATGCTTTGCCTTGCTAACTTCAGGCAAGCACAGAGAAGATGTTGGAAGGATGAAGGGCATGGGCCCCTCAGTCCAGCCTCCGGGTCTGGCACACTGCTTGGTGCTGGAACCGATCGGCTCAGTCGGAAAATAAGCACATGCCCATGGCCCAAACCAGGCTCAGGCTCTGCAGAAGGGGCCTGGTGTGGAAGGAGCAGGAGGCTGTGGGAAGGTGGGGTTCATGCCCAGTGACCTCTGACACTTACGTCTGAAGCAGTGACAGGACTGAAACTTTGGGGGCAGAACTGAAGGGACTGAACAGTAACTGGTCCACAGTCCCATTATTTTGAAGGTCAGACAATGGGGAGGCTAGGCATCTATGTGGTGGCGGAGCAGCAAAAGAAAAGGAAGGGTCCAAGAACGCTGAAATGATAGGCTTTGTCCAAGCTCTGCACTTGAAAGTGGAATTTCAGAGGACATTTTAAAAAATTAAAGTAACATTTTCTGTATGGTGATAAAAATTAGCATCCTGGTTCTGAAATTCGCTCGTCAGGAGTAGAAGATAAAGATCAGACTTGGTGTTGAGGCATGGCCACAGACCTTGATTTGTCAACAAAACCGTCTTTCATTGATTCAACAGACTTTTCCTGGGAGCCACCCTGTGTACCAGCAACTAGGGATGTCAGGACGAAGCACTTTATATCTTCAAGGATTTTACCGTTCAAAGGGAGACGCAAAAGAAAACACGTTCACTAACTTTTTTTAAGAGGTCCAAAAGGGGAACATCATAACCAAGAAAATGAGGGGGACACATCCG
The DNA here is from genome assembly GCA_963573385.1 of Cacajao melanocephalus. NCBI lineage: Eukaryota > Metazoa > Chordata > Mammalia > Primates > Pitheciidae > Cacajao > Cacajao melanocephalus. The sequence continues at coordinate 39,859 of CAUYLG010027767.1, read as the reverse complement.
GAGCTTCTGAGAGGAGGTGATGGTTAAATAACGCCTCTTTTGAGACAATCACCTGGTCTAAGCCTCCGTGTCCTTACTATAAATTAGGTACTAGGCTGAATGCTTTTTAAAGTTCTTTTCAACTCAAATATTCTAGGTCTTCTTAAAGAGCTTTAGTTTAGCAACTTGGTATTAACAATTCAGAATAAAGAACTTTTATCTAAGTGTATCAAAAAGAGAACGGTAATTTCTTATTGAACTGTAATTACACAAGGCAAATATTTGGGCTGAAGTGACTAGGAATGACAGTCATGACTATCTGACATTCACGTCCACACACACACGTATGTATGCATGTATGTGTCCATTCCCACGCTACTAATACAGACATATCAAAGACTGGGTAATTTATAAAGGAAAGAGGTTTAATGGACTCACAGTTCCACATGGCTGGGGAGGCCTCACAATCATGGCAGAAGGTGAAGGAGGAACAAAGTCACATCTTACATGGAGGTGGGCAAGAGAGCTTGTGCAGGGGAACTCCCATTTCTAAAACCATTAGACAGGTGGGATGTGGTGGCTCACCCCTGTAATCCTAGCACTTTGGGAGGCCAAGGCAGGCAGATCACCTGAGGTCAGGAGTTCAAGACCAGCCTGGCCAACATGGCAAAACCCCATCTCTTCTACAAGTTCAAAAATTAGCTGGGCGTGGTGGTGGGTGCCTGTAATACCAGCTACTCAGGAGGCTGAGGCAGGAGAATCGCTTGTGCCTCGGAGGTGGAGGTTGCAGTGAGCCAAGATCATGCCACTGCACTCTAGCCTGGGTGACAAGAGTGAGACTCTGCCTCAAAAAAAAAAAAAAAAAGAAACCATCAGATCTCATGAGAGTTATTCACTACTATGAGAACAATATAGGGGGACCACCCCCGAGATTCAATTATCTCCACCTGACCCTGCCCTGGACACTTGGGGATTATTACAATTTAAGGTGAGACTTGGGTGGGGACACAGCCAAACCATATCGATGTGCATATGACAGATACATACGGACACAGGCACACAAACACACATAATACAGCTTTCCACACATGAAATGACTTGGATTTGAAATTATGCTTATGTGCATACAATAATCCAGGTTGTATTTTGTTGAAAATATATTTAGTAAATTACCTTCAAAATTACAAACTGAAAAGTCTGTATACAATTTAGAACGTTATTGGCATTTTATCATTGCTTGTGTATCATTCCATATGGACCAAAACCATATTTGTCTAAGTCAAACAATAAGACCTAATATTTAACCATGTCTATTTGCAAATCTCGTCATTTGTATGCCTTCTTCACCTGTAACGTAAGGGCTCCCAAGAAGAATTTACCTTCTTATAGAGTTCCAGTTACAGTAACAATAGGCTGATGCACGATTTAGCATATTTTAAAGTATGAGGCCAGAGACCAAGGAAGGAGGCATTCCTGTAGGGCCTGGTGGTAGGCATGAGGGATTTTAATTTTTTTTTTTTTTTTGAGACAGAGTTTCGCTCTTGTTGTCCAGGCTGGAGTGCAATGGCACGATATTGGCTCATCGCAACCTCTACCTCCCAGGTTCAAGTGATTCTCCTGCTTCAGCCTCCTTGAGTAGCTGGGATTATAGGCATGTGCCACCACACCTGGCTAATTTTGTGTTTTTAGTAGAGACAGGGATTCCTCCATGTTGGTCAGGCTGATCTCGAACTCCTAACCTCAGGCGATCTGCCCGCCTTAGCCTCCCAAAGTGCTGGGATTACAGGCATGAGCCACCGCGCCAGGCTGAGGGGTTTTAAATTTAAGAGCAGTTTTAAATTTAGATTCCTGTTTTCTTTCTAAAGCATTTATTCTTAACTATCATTCATTCGTTCATTTGTTATATGTGTATTCTTTTATTCCATAAATAAAATTGAATGCCTATTATTTGCCAGCTGTTGTAACAAGTGATAAAGATTTTTTAAAAATAAGTAAGAGAAAGCAGTTGACTTCATTATAATTTAAACATGTCAATTTTAGATACTTTATTTTTGGTTTTACTAGAAATGTGTTTGTAAGCTGAATGTGTATCCTTAGAAATTATGAAAGAGTGACAAATGCAGTTTTCTTCAATAGCATCCTGAGACCAAGTTTGTTAATTTGGTAAAACTTCCTTGTAAGTACAATATAGGAGACGAGGAATTAGGTCTCAGTCCACACTGATGTGTGGATAATCATTTCAGTTGTGCAGCCAGTGGTCCTTAAAATACGCACCTGTTTTGACTTCTAACTAGAATGGCTGTAAAATTTGGTGGTCAGATATACTCTGTCTAATTGCTTTTCACTTTTTAAAATTGATTTGGGTTTTAAAAAAGTCTGTATTGAATTTTGTTGAAAGCATTAGTTTCTGGCGTCTCACATTGTGAGGATGTACTTATAAGTATTTGTATTAAGTGTGTGCATGACAGCTTTCTGAAATTACGTACCCTTCATCACCCGCTCCAAGAAAAAGCATTGAGGAAGGGAATTAAATAAAAGCAACAATAGTAAAACCAAAACCTTATAATTTGTAGTTGCTATAAAATAAAGTAAATTTTGCTGTGTTGTGTGCTGTTTAATATAAAACCTAACCCCCCAGCTCTGCTTAAAATTAACTAACTCCCTGTAAAACTTAACTTACCTATTCTCCCCACTCTCAGCAAAGTTCCCAGGCATCTTAAGACTCTTGTTTTTCTTGCTGACCAGCTGCAAGGTCACAGGGAAAGATAACACCCAAAGAATGTACCATGCGTTTCTGGCTTCTGCAAACCTGTTAGCTGCTATGTCATCCTGGATGTATAAAAGGTACCCCATTTTCTTTCTTGGGGCTCAGCCTTGGGATGCTAATCTGCTGAGCTGGTGGCCACCTTCATAAAATCCTCCGGTTTCACCTATTGGTCTCTCTGGTCTCCTGAATGTTCTGTAATACCATGTCTACTCTAATTTCAACAGAACAACTCTTTAACTTCAGAAGTTAATTTCTCTGTACAGTTTAGAGATGTGGCATGTCAATGTCATGGGGATTCAGGGCACCTGGGATGCTAAGAGCTGTCCAAAATCTTCCTGACCTCACAGTGGCTGTGATATGGAAATGAAGCCACGGGCAAGCTTGTGTGAAAAAGGGCTGGGAGAGGTACTCAGGATGGAGAGTCAAAAAGGTCTAGTTAACTCGAGAGATTAAGTCGGTCTTCACACAGTTGAACGGTGAAGCGGCAAGAGCAGATTCTAGAAGAGGGCCTTCTCCACACCTCCTTGACAGTGCCTCTCATCATGTGGCAACGAGGCAGGACTCAGGCTGTGACCTTGGTGCACTCCAGGTCCGTCTACTTACTATGCTACAGCCTGAAAAGAACTTTGGCTTTAAGAGGAAAATCATCTCATTCCTCAGTATTTAAAGATGAAATCAGGAATCAACATTTTAAAAAAATCTAGGTTTCACCTTGCTAAAGAAATTCGATTTGAAGTAATTACATTCCAATAGAGGCGCATGTAGTAGGGGGAATCTATTAAATCAACTCTCCGGGGAAGATGATTGGCAATCCCCGGCTGTTTTGTCCCCATTCAGACATGTTTGAAGGACACGGTGCCTGGAGCAGCCCCAGCGGCCTCTGGGGACAGGATGGCACCATGCCTTGGCCGTGCCCTTGGCAGGAGCTTCTGCTGTGAGGCTGCGATGCCACATGCTGTCCCAGTCACTTTTCAGTTCACAGTCAAGTCATGGTAACGAGAAGGGGTGCATTGCAGAGAGTGTCAGTGTAACTCCCACAAATAAATGCACTTGAATTTTCAGAACTCAAGTGACGGAAACATGCCAGGGTGGCAGTCAGGAGCCTGGGTTCTGTCTGGACTCCAGCCCAAGTGGCTTCATTACTGTCAGTGGGTCACTTCAGTTTTCTCATTAAAACTGGTTAGGAAGTCATAGGGACACCGAAGGCACACAATTCAGGCATATCCCCCAAGCTGTGCCCCACCCACCTGGCATCTCCAGGAGCATCCACCGCTTGATGTGGGTGCAGAATAGAGCTCCTAATTTCTCCCCCACAATCTCTACCCTCTGCTGTTTTCTTTTCCAGTCAATAGAATCCCATCCACACAGCTTCAGTCTTCCTTCCTCTCAGTCTCCACATCACTGAGTCTTTATGATGATTTTATCTTCAAAACACACCCTGAATTCTTCTTTGTTGATTAGCGCAATTTCCATAGTCCGAGCTACATCACTGCTCACCTGACTAGTGAAGCTGCTTTCTAACTGGTTTCTCCGCCGCCATTCCAGTCCCTTAACAATCCCGTCTCCAATCTGTTTAAGCATCAGACTTGGGACATAAATATGTCCTTGGCAGGCTTTTGCTTTGCAGACGCCACTGGCTCCCACCGCACTTCAACGTCAGGCTCTACGGGACACGGCCCCTTCCTTGGTCTCTGGTCTCCTTTTGTTCCCTGATGCCCTGCAGCCATTGAACAGCAACAGAAGCATCTCTAGTCTCCCACTGCACCTGCTAGCAGTGTCCAAGGCTCCTTCCTGCTCCCTCTGCCACTTAGGGCTAACTCCTTTACTTTGAACCTCAGCCTAACTGCAGTTTTCCTTGGAAAAGCATTTCCAAATCACTCTACTTAGACGAGATTTGCCATTCTGTTTGCTTCTCACCACACGATTTGCTGCCTGCACAATATTCTTGTTGTAACATGCAATTGTTGTACGTGTCTGTCTGTTCCTGCCGGCCTTTCTAAGTTCTATGGTAAGTGGGATAACGGCTGCATTATTGTTTCCCGTTGAATCTCTATCACTCAGCACAGAGCACAGCTGAGATGCCCTCCAGGGGACTACCGTTGCCACTGAGACCTGAAAGCATTTTTTTTCTCCAGTTACAATGGTAGTTCTCTAGTCCAGGACAAGAAGTAATTTGTTTCAGGTGATTTTTTTTTTAAAAAGAAAACTATAGTTTTGGGCCGGGCATAGTGGCTCACACCTGTAATCCCAGGACTTTGGGAGGCCGAAGTGGGCAGATCGTTTGAGGTCAGGAGTTCGAGACCAGCCTGGCCAACATGGCAAAATCCCATCTCTACTAAAAATACAAAAATTAGGCAGGCGTGGTGGTGGGTGCCTGTAATCCCAGCTATTTGGGAGGCTGAGGCAGAATTGCTTGAACCTGGGAGGCGGAGGTTGCGGTGAGCCAAGATCACGGCACTGCGCTCCAGCCTGGGCAACAAAGCAAAACTGGGTCTTAAAAACAAACAAACAAAAAAACCCTATAGTTTTGAAATAGATTCAAAACTGTAATATATTCAAAACCATAGTTTTGAATCCTTGAATCACTTTGTGCCTCCCTCATCCTCTAGCACTGAATCTGCACAGCCTGGACGAACACGTATTTTGGGTCCATGTCTTGCTTTTCTTGCTAAGTTATAAACTCTTTGAGAGGAAGAGCTATGTTTTAGTGAACTTTGCATTCCATGCAGGCATAGTGTGGGTGCATTCAGGCAGAAACCATTTCCTGAGCAATTGGACCAGGGTTACAATATGTGCTTGCTGAATTAGACGGCATTATTTCACGACATGTCCCTCTCTTACAGGAATATTAGAGTGGCCCGCACGGTTTAAGGCTGACTTTGTTAGAAACATGCCCCTTTTCATCACCGTGATTTTATTATAGCTGGATTCCATAGCTAGAGTTTGGGGATTCCTTTTAAATCTAACATTATATAATTTTAAGTGTGTCTTCGGTTGAGTAGAATCTCATCTTGATTGCAGGTGACCCCATTATCTTATCCTTCTCCCCACACCAGCGAATGACACCATCAGACCTAACATCAAGCCAGGTGCTTGGACTCTCCCAGCTTCTTCCTGGCATCTTCACCCTCCTCCAACCATTACTCAAGGCCTGGCCCACGCTGCCTCCCTGGCATCTCTCCACTGGCCCAGCTCAGCTCATCTTGTCCGGACACCATATGTCTGTATTTCTGTAGCATATCCTAGTTGCGGTTCCCGCCACCAAATACCTCCCCTTCGCGTCAACTTTTCATGTGTAGTCATCGGTCAGAAGTAATGTGAAGTTCCTTGTTTGCTTAGAATGATTTTTAGTGGGTTCCAACAGCCTCTGGAACACAATCCAAACTCCCCGACGTGTTGCAAGGTCACATATAGTGAGGCCCCGTGGATGTGTCCAGCTTCCCTCACAGGCAGCCTATTCCCTGCTGCACATTGGCCACCTGAGCCCACAACCCAGCTCCCCACATGGGCAGCTCCCTCAGCCCTCTCTGAGCTCACCGCTTCTGATGTTCGGGCATCACTCTTTCCAGGGCCTCCCCAGTGTCTGGTCCTCCTCCTCTGTGTTTATGGCTCCTTTCGCCACAGCTCTGGCATACCGGGTTGTGACTGTTTAGCAACCGACCACCCTGTCTGCCAAAGAGGCATTGTCACCTCCAGTTCCTTGTATTATGTGGCTAACTTCCCGGTACGTGGAATAGCACTGGCATGTGGAAGGCAGTCAGCCAGCACCGCGGGAATGAACAGAATCTCGCGAGCGCATTTTCCCGAATATTGTTAAGTAATAATTATGGGACACGTTACGGTTCTCAATACTTTTTCACATATTTTGTGGTATTTGACCCTCACAATCTCACAGTGACTGTTTTATAAACATTTTACATATGCCTAGGTGGTGGCTGGCACCTGTGCCTCAGCTACTCAGGAGGCTCTGTGGGGAGGGTCGCTTGAACCCAGGAGTTTGAGGCTGCAGTGGGTAATGACTGCACCACTGTACTCTAGCAACCAAATGAGACCCACTGTCAAAAAAAAAAAAATTCTATGCATGACCTTGATGTGTTCTGCGGACAAATCTTCAGTTCGGTAAGTTCCTAAATTAAGTCAGAACCTCTTGTTTCCTGACTGTTAGGGAAGTTTACCATGTGCAGGAGTGTTCAAAATTGAATTTATGAAGGTGAAAAGGTGTGAATTGTTCAGGAGAAACACGATAGATGATAAAGAATGGATATGACTTTGAACCCAGAGAATGTCACAGGTTCTCCACCCATCAAAAAATCAAAGACAGAAAACTTGACCAGAAGACTGGCGATGGGCTTTGATGAGGAATAGGATGCATTCATCTGGGGATAGACATTGAGCTCACGTGGCATGCCTGGGTCAGCCTGCTCATGCTTTGTCCATTTAAAAGTTACTCAGTGGAGTGTGACTAGGGTCATGAGACTTGGGAAGGAGCCAGGAAGGCTGTTCCTGGTGGAATGGCTGCCGGTGTAGGAGTGTGAGATGGATCAAACCAGGAGACCCTTATTCATGCCTGGCTGCAGAAAGCAAGGTGGCTAAGGGAACACGGGCATGACAAATAGGCAGGGACGATGCCTGGTAGAATCATAGAAACGGCGTGTGCCTGCAGGTGTGTGGGTGAGTGCCTGTGAAAACGAAACAAAGCTAGGAATGGACCCTCGCACAGCATCCTCTGCTCATTTAGGAACCCGTCTTCATATGTGCTGATCACATCTGGTGACGTCGGTCAGCGCTACCGTTTCAGTCTCATTTCATTTGTTCTGACATTCTGGTTTAATCGCCCTTCTAGCGTGGTACATTTGGAAACTAGTGATGTGTCCTCAGCCCTTGACACTGTGCCATATACATGTGTACTCTGGATTCTTGATAAGTGACTGAATTTCTATGTGTGCCCAATACATTCATGTACATGCAACGTGCACATCCCACCTGTCCTTATGACAAGTTTCCTTGGCTACAGGATGAAAAGTTTGGAACTGTGGAGGAACAGAAATCCTCCATGCATCTTAATCTTCAACACTCAATTCTGAGAATGTCTGGAGTTGGTGTGAGGCTCTGCCTGGTGCAGGTGATCACCTGACCAAACCCTGGTGTCCCCTGCTCCAGAAATTCCCCCCTATAGCAATGTGCATTTATCATACATAGCCAGAAATTAGTTTTCAGGTGGGAAAGTGAATTATAAGTGAATTTGTTATCCAAATTTTAAAGTTCTGGATGGAAATTAAAATGTGCCCTTATAATTAGACACTTGGTCTTTCTTCAGGGAAAATTAGGAACATGTGATATTTTGGAAAAAGTATCAATCAATATTTATTTATTTATTTATTTATTTATTGTCAATTCCTGAAGAATGGATCATTGTTGGGGGTGGTCATTTTGGGGGTAATTATTTAAAAGTCTGAAGTAAAAGTAGTTTTATTAAGTGTGAATATTTAAAAAAATTTCATGTATTATATTCATTTGAAGTTTAAAAAACTATAAATAATTAACTGGTTTCTACTTTTCTACTTGCATTTGTGAAACTGCTAATTCTGACACCATCTCCATAGTAACCAACGTGCTTAGAAAGCAGAAAAATAGAAAACTCAAATAAGGCAAAAAGAGAAACAGGACGACTCATGGTGAAAAATAATTTTTTTTTATTACACTGCCTTTTCTGGAAAGATATGTTTGTTTATAAAAATGTGTTTATGTAAAATTGCAAACTATCTGATGTTTTATCCAGAAATATGTCACTTAGCAGATAAATATAAAAATATATTAATGGTGCATTAATAATTTTGCTTCAGGTAACTTGAACTTTTGAATTAAGTTACAGCTTTGGGGAAAGGTGGAAGTTAAACTATGTGGAATAAATATACTATTAATGAAAGCTGATGAAGACTATGAAATCACCACATTTGAGTCTTGTCAAAGTCAACTGCAAATCTAACATCAAGTGTTTTCCTTGAAGGAAGTTGCCTTCTTTCCCTTAAAAACGTTCCCCTTCTTGACGGGAAGCTACTGGAGAAGGGAGAAGCTGGAGGCCTGCTGGGTCTGGGTCTACTCAGAGGTGCCGCAAAGAGCTGCTCAGTGCTTCGCAAGGTGTACTGGAATTCACTGCAAACTGGATCATGCTATCGTCACTTTTCGTTTCACAAAGATATTCTTTGTCTCTTATCAAATGACCAAACATCAGAAACATTTTCTGTTGCAGCTCCTCGTGCTTCTGGGGCAGAGAGCGTTTGGTGGTGTCTCCCTCCCTGCAAACGAATCCCTTCCCCCATGGCCGGCCCCAGCAGGACCTTTGCCTCTGCCCACTCACTGGAGGCAAATTTCTCTGGTTTCATTATGGATTTTCTGGAAAGAAGAGAAGGGCCTGGCACCTCTATCTTGTAGCCTAAGCAGATGGTTTAAAGTCAGACACCTGCAGCTGTATGTAGCCAAAATGTGTAATAACAACTATCTTCCTACTTTAACCATCATAGACAGAACCTTTGAACTCAAAGATTCCCTGTGGACAAGTTTCTTCCTTCTAGTGAGATTGTACCATAAATGTATCTAAGTCTCATAAAGAAATAGTTTTGTGGAGCATCTCTCCACACCCCTAGCTCTCTTACCAAAAAAATCACCTTTGTTTAAGTTAATCTTACAAGTAGAGTTTTGTTTTCAAGATGGTAGATAGCACAGAGTACCTCCTGCTTCCTGTAGGTCTATTTAAAGCCAGAGACATTCAGTAGCAAGGGAAAGACACCCTCTCCAGGTGCTGGGCAGCTCACAGGCAGCCCTGTAATCCCGAGGGCAAACCCCCGATGCTCTACCACGGGCTGTTTCCAGATGATTCTGGCCATCCGTAGCCTGATGTGAATGTTCTGAGCATGTTTAAGGCAGGTGAGACTAAGCTATCATGTTCGGCAGGTTGTGTGGATTAAATGCATTTTCAGCTACGACATTTTTGACTTCTGCTGGGTTCATGAGGAAGTCACCCCACCATAAACTGAACAGCATCTGTCTTGCACCTTTGGGCTGATCTCTGAAGAACCCTGACAATTGCAATCAATTTAAAATAAGCCTTGTGGTATAGAGCATATTTGTTAATCCTAAGCCATTATACTATTTCTGTACTCAAAGTTGCAATGCTGTGTGTATTACATGTAGTCACAGTAATTCATTTATTTTCCAGAAAACTTGTTCTAATATATTACCTTCAATTAATAGTAAATTACAATGGGAATGGCATGAAATTTCTTGTTGTTATCACTTCTCACCACTGGCAGAAATTAAAAGGAGTCTCAGAACCACAGAAAGGCCCTGTCCCTGCCCCGACAGTCCCGGCCTCCCTGTCACCCACCCTGAGGTTGGAGCCACTGCTTGGTCATTGCTCTGCTCTATTTTTTCCCACACAGGGCACCTGCCCTCTGTCTCTAAGCCCCAAACACCCGGCATGCATCCGGATCTCAGCACACCTGTCCCCATTCTTGACATCATGACAGTAGGCGACAGCCTCCCAGGCTCCTGGGGTCGCATGTCCTCTCCTCTCTGCCCTTCCCCTGTACTTCCCTGTGAGCAGGGTCTTCCTGGCACTGGCTCCGGCAACCCTCACCTGGTGCTGGCAGCATTGACCTGGGGGCGGCACATGTGCTCTTGGACCCTGGACCTGTCTTCCTTTGTTTCCCTAAAACTCATCAGCTGTGAAGCTCAGTTCATCTAAGACTCAAAGTGACACCTGGACGTGGCCCCAAGCCCAGAACCTCACCCACCTTCCATGAGCATGAGGGTTTCAGCCCCTGGTTCACAGCTAGCATGTCCAAAATCATTCTGCAAAGATTCCTGATGGCTTCTATGCCCTATGGATGATTCCTCCAAAATCCTAGACTCTTGACCCCTCAATCCCTGACCCCCTGCCTCAGCCATCTAGTGTCTTGTATTAATTAAGTCACGCTAATTCATTTATTCTCCAGAAACCTTGTTCTAATATATTACCCTCAATTACCAGTAAATTACAATGGGAATGCCATGACATTTCTTGTTATGTTGTTATCAGTTCTCACCATTGACAGAAATTAAAAAGGGACTCAGCACCGCATGAAGTCACTGTACGTTGTAGCCATACCCTACAATGTGTTTGTTGACTTAATTACTTTATTCCCAGTGCTTCTCCCCAGGGACAGCCCAGCCCCACCTGCCTCTAGCTCCCTTTCCACTCCTTCCTGGCCACTCCTGCAAGACACCTGGAAAGAGCCACACCCACTGTCTGTGTGGCCTCCTCCCCGATTGGTCCATGTCTTATACATGGGTGACTGGCTCCCTTCCCCCGCTTCCTTGCCCTGAGCTCAGGGTGGCACCTTTGTCCTACTCCGTGCCCCCTCCCACCCCCACCAGGAGCAGTGCCTGCCACCCCAGAGGAACCCAGGAATGTCTGCTGAATGAGTGAGTGGATGCATGAATAAGGTACACAAAATCTTCTCACATTGTTCATACCATGACTAAAATAAACATTAACTTAAAAATAATCTCCGTTAACCATAAGGCCACATTTTGACTGATAGAGAATTTGATGGATTAGAGAGGAAGACACAATTTTTGTCATTTTTGGCTGACAGAGATGAATTCAATCAAACAGATACTTGTTTTTTGAAAAAAAAGAATAAGGAAAAAGTTCAAAAGGTAGTTGTCTTTTGTTTTTAATTTACTGCTTAAAATATTGGTTTTCTGGGTGAATGTTTTGGATGAATGTTTTACAGTGGTTGTGCTCTTATTTCTCTTTTCCTATTAAGGTACATACACCTTCTGTTAACCTAGCTTGGCTTACTCAGATACGTGTCTCTGTGCATTTCTGTGTTAGCCACACACAAATGGATACATACAATGGCAAGACGGTACCTCCTGTTCATACTTGTCTATAAATCATTGCACAATTTTAGTTACGATTAAAGTCTTTCTGTCATGATACACCACATTCATCGTTCTCAGTCAGAGCTGAATGTACTGAGGTTATCAAGGTAAACTTTAATCAGCAGTTTAACGTAAAACGTGTCAAATTCCTCCACCAATACCTCCTGCAAACCAGCAACAGACACCCAGAAGTTCTGATTGTGGTATGATGGGACAGGCAAATGACATGCATTCAAACCACAGCACAAAACCCTGCAATGGGCTTTGGGAACTGCTGGAGTCTCTCATCTTAGATGCAGTGTGAGACAAAGCCTTCTTAGAATCTCAGACATTTTCTTTGAAATGACTCTAGGTCTTTCTAAATATTTGCATTGATAGTATAAATGGACCCTCAATTACCCGCCTGGGGGAGAGATGGCGATTGGGTGATGGGGGCCATGGCTCACCTTCCTCCCCAAAACCCAACCCTGGCTTCATATACGGGACACCACTTTAAAAAGGATTGGTATCTGTAGTCACTTTAAAAATAATTCAGCTCACAACAAGGACTCAGTGTTCCCCATGCCTCAACCCCTACCTCTACTTTGGGATGCAAGCCCTGTTATCACTGAACAGAATGACATTCACAGCAGGTACAACTGACACATGGAAATTTGTTGGATCAGTTGCACTAATTGGATATGTGTGCTTGCAAGGATGATGGCACGAGTAGGAGGTGTTTAAACATGTGAGTTCAGAACCCTGTCTACGGTCCATTTCCATGTAAATGAGGAGCAATGGCAGTTTAAGTGCAAGGCGCCTGATGACACACCAAAGCCAGCTGCCAGACTGAAGGAATGACGGCTCAAACAGGAAATCTATGAGGAATAAAAGAAGACTTTTTCTCACCTTCCTGCATGCAAGATTTATGCAAGAAACTCCCATTAGCGCTAATGAGAGTTATGCATGTAAATCTCCCATGAAACGACAAGGATATGAGCCTCATCCATCACTGCAGATATCACAGTTTCTGGGGCAGGCTTCTTGCAGGCAGACTGCTGCACTATGACTGATTGTGCCTGCCCTTCCTGAAGGTGCTGAAACGGCAAGCCTCCTGCAACAGGCCTGGTGGGAGAGGCTCTGGGAGGGGTGTCCCCACAGAGCCACACAGAGGGCAGAACTCCTGTCTGCAAGTGCTTTGAATAATTCAGAGAGCATCATCAAAACCACCCACCTGCCCACGAAACTGTATTAGAAAAATAAAATGAATAACCTCATAGGCTGTGGATGGGATGCTCTTTTGCTCACCCCTCACTCTCGTATTTTATTTTTTCTTAAGAGAGCATGCAAAGCATTTTAAATAAGTTCTCGGCAATGAAATCTTCCAGTTTCCCTCTCTTCTGCTCATGGAGTTGTACTGTGAATACACCAGAAATTAGCCAATTGCCTTTTTCTCAAGCAGGACCAATATTTTTCTGCCTCAGTGCCTTTGCTCAGCTGGTGGAAGATCCTCTCCCCACTACTCTCTCAAATTCAATAGAACTATTTGGATCTTTAGGCCAACTTTCTTCTTTCCGAGGGCCTGGTGTCCCCATGTTTGGCACCAATAATAAGGCTCTATCCCTCCCTCCCTGTGGTCCTCTGTGGGTCTGTCTTAGCGACATTGCCAGGGTGCGTGTCCTGACCTGCTGTGGGGTCCTTGCTCCTCCAGGGCCACTGTCGCCTTCTGTATCTTTGGGACCCTTTTCAGATTCAACACATTGGCTTCCACATGGTCTCTCCATGAATATGTGGTGAATATAAACATGAATAATTTATTTTAAAAAGGAATGCACATGTACATGGCACAGCTTTCTTAAGGCTTCAAGAGATATACCATGAAAAGCATTTTTGTACTTCCCTCAGGCACCTAATTCCTTCCCTCTGAGACAACCTCTTCTGTGGTCTGAAGTTTAATGCATTGACAAGCATCTGCATATACACATGCTTTTTAAAATATACAAATCACATGCATGGTTTTTTCACCCTGCAAAATTTTGTTTAATATTATATGTTGGGCTAGGTTTATGTAATCTCCTTCATTTAAAAAACTAAATTTACTGTGCTCCATTACGTGACTATAGAATGATTTATTTCACCAGTCTCCTATGGATGAATATTTAAGTCGTTTCCAGAATCTCGTTCTTATAAACAAGACTTGTAATGAATGCAGTAAAAGTAGCCAAGATTTCTAATATAAAAGTGCTTGCTATGTGACAAGTGCCATTTTAACCCTTGCAATTGATTTTCACCACAGCTGTCTTAGGTATAAATGCTGTGATTATTCCTGGCATACAGAAAAGGAAACCACAGCACATAGAGACCAGCAGCTTGTCCAGGGCGAAGCCACAACTCGGTTCCTGCAGGTGCGGTCAGAGGCCATGCTCTTGGCTTCTGCACTGGCTGTCAATTTATAAATGCAACTTTGCTCTCCTGTGTGTGACTATTTGTACACTAAATATCTAGAAGTGGAGTTACTAGTGCAGAGGATACACCCTTTCTGAGCTTCATTGACAGTGCTAATAATTGCCTGTAACCCATCCTCTCCAATACTTTGCTACCAACTTGCCTGACTACTACATGCATCATTCTCATTAGTGCTAACTGGAGTTTCTTGCATAAATTCATGTCCACTGAGAGGGAGAGAAAGCCATGACTTAGTGGCTCCACTTGGAGGTTATGGTGTCATGAGTTTGAGCAGCTTTTCTAATGTCAATTCCATTTGTTTCTCCTTGGAATTGTCTTCCCATATCCTTTGCCCATTTTCAGTTAATATTTTTATTTGTTAAATTTAATAAGCTAATAAGTCACTGAGTTTACCCATTTATGCTATACTCTAATGAAGTGGTTTCTTATTTGTTTATTAGTACAACATTAAAACAATACCTGCACTAAAATTTCCACCTTTCTACATTGTCCTGAAAGTTCTTTTGACTCAGAAAGATGTATTCATTTCATTTCCGTAGTGTCTACACTGAAGTTTGATGTCTTACATGGGACCTAAATATGCTCTTCATTTCACGTGGCCAGTTTCTATTAATTCCCACCCACAAATTTTACATTTGATTGATTTATTTATGAAAGATACCTATGATACTAATGCTAACATGATTTTTATCCTGTCAAATTAGAATATGTCCACAAGACTAATGAAAACGATACACCTGATAAGAACTGCTTCCCCTAACAAAGTGTACCCTTAATGGCTATTGTAGGATCTTCTGCGGAATGAGGCTACATGAACATTCTCCTTTAGAAGTGAAAAGAAAGATTATGTATATTAAACATTAATATTCTCTGGGAGATACATTGTACTAGGCTTAGTATATTGAATAAAGTCACACATTTCTATTTTTTGGAAGAAAATTTAAAAGCTCAACACTCTGAGTTTTCATGATAAAAACATGGCTAACTACATTTAAGAAGGATTATTGACCTAAGCAGACAATGAAATCTACATACAACAAGCTTAAATGGAAGATGCTGCAGTTAATTAAATAGGATATGCTTCTCCAAACATACTAAAAATAGTAAATTTTTATGACTATAATGGTGTATAATCTTTTAAAATTAGAACTCAAGGAAATAATGTAAACTACTACTAAGGAGAACACATGAAAACAGTGAGCAAACTATCTAGCTTAAACCCTCACAGCACAATTTCCCAGGAACAGCTGCAGAACACACATTTCTTTCCAGGTTTCTAGAAGAGAAATTGTCTCCTTCAAGGCATAGGGCTGTCCGCAGTAAATTGTGGAGTGTGTCAGACCTTGAACTGTGAGCTTGCTTGAGGAGGAGACCCAGCCCTAATGCAGACACCATGCACCAAGCTCCATCCGTGTTTCTGCTTCTCATTTTGTGAAGGGGAGATATAGCCTGATGTATGGTCTGATGTTCAAAACCATTAGTACCAGTAACCTGGGGAATCACTTTAGCCCACTCCACAGTCTTCCAGTCCCTTCTCCCCTGACCAGAAAAAACAAAACAAAACAAAACAAAAACCTTATACAACAAATTTGATGAGGTCAGGAACTGATACCTCTTTCTAAGATTTATCTGAATTTGTGTAGCTCCAGCAAAATGCAGTGCTTGCTTGACAACTTCAGGCTTAGAAAGTGTCCTACTTCTATTCAAAGGGGAAATGGGAACAAGGGCATTGAAGCTCAGAAATTCTTGTGTAGAAAATCCGTGTGTGTGAAGCTTCCGTGGACCTCTGTGCCACACACCAGAGGTAGGTGGTCCATGCACTGACTCCACTAACTGCAGCAGGACCCTCAGCAAAGCAAAGAGAAACCCATCTCGGGCAAACCCCTATCTCCCGTCCTCCTGGGTGGATCCCTGGGGTCTAAATCCCTTGACAATATCTGACTACCCCTTAGATCTGAATCCCCAAAGTGGTCCATGGTCCTGAACCACATATCCTACTTTCCAATTCTGCTTCCCACAGTGTCCCCTGATTTCAGGTAACTGTCCTCAGTGGGGAGGAAGGAGATGTTGTGATTTGCAGTTTCCACCACACTCCAGAATAGGAGGACAGGGATCAGCAGTTTGGCATCCTACTCTCCTGCAGGTCGTGGTCCGTGACTTTGATAATACAAGTCATGAGAAATGCAAATTTCTACTATTTCCTAAACTACATTCCAAAAAAATAAAAGCTCAAACAAATTTATTTATTTTTAACTATCCATTATATTTTATAATATCACACTGCAATAAACATTGTTTTGATGAAATCATAAAAATTATGATTGAAGCAACCCAAATGAATCATGATGAAAACAATTGAAAAGCATTCTTCCATGAGTTAGGGAGGATCTTGACAAAGCATGACTCAAAATTATTTGGCTGCTTTCTGGGGAAGGATGTATGAGGATGATGACTATAAAGTTATATTAATGGCATTGAGCCATTAAAGAAAAACAATTTGATTTGGCAGCAACCTAGCAGCTCTACAAGTCCTTTGTGTGTACATCCACACAGTGTGTTATGTATGCATACAAGTGATATACATTATACATATGTATGAAATAGACATAGTATCTGCATATGGCTTTGTAGAGATAGTAGAGTTAGTTCACAGTAGCTAACAACATCGGCTTGGAAGTTAAAATGCCTACATAGATTTGGATTCCATCTCTGCCATTCATTAACTGTTATTTAACTTCTCTGTACATTAATTTTTTTCTATATAAATTCTGAATTTAGATGGACAGACATGGTTTGGTCTGTGTCCCCACCCAAATCTCATCTTGAATTGTAGTTCCCATAGTTCCCACATGTTGTGGGAAGGACCCAGTGGGAGACAATCGAATCATGAGGGCTGCTTCCCCCACACCGTTGTCGTGGTAGTTAGGAAGTCTCACGAGATCTCATGGCTTTATAAGTGGTTTCCCCTTCCCCTTGGCCCTCATTTCTCTCTGGCCTGCTGCCACATAAGACATGGCTTTCACCTTCCACCATGATTGCGAGGCCTCCCCAGCCAGGTGCAACTGTGTGTACATTAAACCTCTTTTTTGTTACCGAGTCTCAGGTATGTCTTTATATGCAGCGTGAAAACATACACACACACACACACACACACACACACACACACACACACACATATATACATAAAACTAGCTTCATAGGGTTTTTTTTGAACATGAAATGAGACATGGCACTTTTAGAACCAAGCTTGGTACACACTGGATGCTTAATAAACGGTTCGCTACTACCATAATCTTTTGTAGTTTACATTAGGTTCTTGATATTCATGTCATTTGACCATTTATTTCTGTTTTACAGAAAAAGGAATGAATATTTTATAGAGATTTGCCCAAAGACAAGTGATTGTTGGCAGTTCCAGGACTAAATCTAATGACATTTGTTCACTGTTTTAAATATATTTCTTGCAAAGGGTCAAAGGATACATAGATTTATACAGTTGGAGCTATTTCAGCAGATTTCTCCTTCTGGACACATGATATACTTTTCTTTAAAATAGTCACTATTCAAAACACAATTCATGTAGTTTTTTGGGGAACAGATATTGATTTTATTTTAAGGAAAGTCTTTAGCATGGAAATTGGATGCAGAGTGTGATTTTCTCTTTGGGCTCTGGTTCAGGGGAAATTGGATTTCCTAGAGCACCAGCTGTGGAGGTGCCACAGGTGTTCACGGCTCAGCAATCACAGTGGCTAATTGGGACACACGAGGACAGAAAAATGCCCTAAATCTAAATCTTGTTCTATGGCATTTTTATTTCTCCCATAGGATCAAGCCCCCAAGTCCTTTGTAAGCGGAGATGCTAAAGGAAGCTAGCTGCCACAGACAGAAGAGATGACACATGGTCAGGGGAGAACTGCAGGGTGTGGGGAAGAGCTGAGAGCTGGGGAAGGTAGCGGGACTTGGGTTTGAGTGCAGTAGCTGCTGCTTTGCCATGGTGGTGGTGCTAAGGGTCCTTCCATCTGAGTGCTTCTGATTCGGAGTTGTAGTCTGAGGCTAGGACTAGTAGAACAATTCCTGGAGCCTACAGTTAGACACACTGCACAACAGCTACTAAAACAGAATTCAGAAAGTTGAAGACAGTAACATCAGACTTTGGGGGCAGAAAGGATGGCAGGCAGATGAGTGAAAGAAAGGAGTCATCAATTTCAAGGACTGAGAGGAGGCATGCAACTTCTTACAGAGGACCATTCTGTTTTACGTTCCGTCTGATAGGGTGAGAAACAGAGTCACAGCTCATTCTGTCTCCTATGGACCACAGAATGCAGACAGTACCCATGCTCATTTTATAATCACCAAACCTAAGCCATGAGGAGCTAATCCCTTTTCCTAACATGTAGCTGTATGTGACAACTGAATAGTATTTCACATCCATTACTTGACGCTACCCATCTCTGAGTTTTGTATTTTCCTTCTCTCAAGCCAGCCATTTCTAGATTTATTCATCTAATAAACGGATCTTTAAGGAACCACTTTTGGGGTGATCTCCCCTCTGCAAAGTTCTCTTGCATTCCTCTGCTCCCAATTAAGATCTCTTTCATGTCCTCCTCAACAGCTTGCACAGACCTCTGTGGATTCATTGAGATGTGACTGAGTACTTAATATGGCCCAGAAACCATGCCCAGCTCTGGAATGCAGAAAGGAACAAGACACACATTTTGCACTAAGGGAAATACTGTGGTCTAGCCTTCCTACAGTCCTCTCCATGCCTTATGTTTGTTCAATGTGCAAAGTCTTTGAGGGCAAGGACTGCATCTCATTTATTTTTATACATACAGACACAAGAGTTCCTGGCACAAAACAGGTACTTGGCACTGTTGAAAGCATGAGATAATGATGAACGAATGATAAATACCCACTCATTACTTGGTACTGGTGGCGGAAAAGGGCAGTGGTAAAAACAAAGTCTGTTCTTTGAGTGACACTTTTGTCATGTCGTTTCTCAGTGCTAATTTTTGAATATTTTTCTTAGAGTTGAAGTTAGGCTTGAATTAAGAACTGAAATTAAAGGCTTCTAGTAGTTCCTGATTTAAGTCTAAATCCTCAAACATCATTCCTTCCCACCCATTGTACACTAGCCTTCTTTCCAGGACAGTTGGGAATGGTTCAGGTCCTGTTCTGGCTGCTTATTAATTATGTCATCTTAGGTTAGTCACTTAAGCTCTCTGATCTTCCCTTTACTGACATCTAAAGAGGGAATAATAGTCATGCTTCCTTGCAGAAAGAGTTCGTGGTTGCCCAGTGCTGGTGCTTACAGCATAGGGCTCTATGGGTGATAAGTTTTATGATCTATAAATGGACACAGTTGGGGAATTAAACATGTGCTCCAAGCCTCTCTACATTGTTAGTATTCACAGTGGTCTTGGATGATGCCTACCACATCTAAGTATCTAAGGTTGGGTATTTAGTTCTAGTCTCTTGTTGTGAACAATAAACTCCTGGACGCCGGGGTATCTTCAATCGCCGAGATTAGGTGGAACATCCCATGCCATTGTTGGCTTTCTACCTAAGAAATTACTGCTAGAGAACAAAGCCTTCAAAATTACTGCTAGAGAATTAAGTCTTAAAAACAAAGCTGAGTTTTAAAGAAACTAAACAGAAACAACATCTTCATCTTTGGGGAAGATTTCAGAAAACTTTATATTTGATATTCTTATATAATTGCTCATTGTTAATCACACCAGTCTCAGAAAAATGAGGTAACAATCTGAACTTTTTTTTCCAAATAGAAAGAATTAAAGTCATGATACATGCTTAAATTGCATATAGAAATTCTTTACCAGAAAGTATTTAAAAAGAACCCTATTTTCTGTCTCAATAAGAAACTTAGCCATATGATCTACAAATTCAGTGCAATTCCTCTCAGTCTTCAGGTCATTTTTTTTTCCAGAAATAAATCTATTTCAAAATTCGTATGGAATCTTAAGAGACCCCTAAATAGCCAAAACTATATTGAAAAAGAACACAGACAGACATTTCATACTTCCTGACTTGAAAATTTACTACAAAGCTATGGTAATCAAAACAGTGTGGTACTGGCATAATGACAGAGATGCAGACCAATGGAACAGAATAGAGGACCCAGAAATAAACTCTTGCATATAAGGTCAAATGATTTTTGACAAGGGCACCATAACCATTTAGTGGGCAAGGAGAGTCTTTTCAACACACAGAGGATAAACATATGCAAAAGAATAAAGTTAGACTCTTACCTTAAATCTGTAAAAAAAAAATTAACTCCAAATGGGTTAGCAACCTAAACATAGAGGCTAAAGCTACAAAACTCTTAGAAGAAAATAGGAAGGATCAGCTTACTGACATTGAATTTGGCAATGATTGATTAAATATGACACCTAAAGTATAGGTTAAAAAAATAGCGAAATTGGGCAACATCAAAACATAAAAGAAAACAAGGAAATGTTTTTGTGTCAAGGGACATTACCAACAAAATGAAAGGCAACCCATGAAACAGCAGAAGATACTTGCAAATCATACATATGATAAGGAGTTAATATCTATAATATATAAGAATTCCTACAACTCAATAACAATAAAAAACAAAGAACCCAATTAAGGCAAAGGACTTAGACATTTCTCCAAAGAAGATGTGCAAATGTCCCGTAAACACATGGAAAGATGCTCAACATCATGAATTATTAGGGAAATGCAAATCAAAACCACAATAGGATACCACTTCACATCCACCAGGATGTCTAGTATTTTTAAAAAAGAAAACCATAGAAAACAGCAGTGTCAGCCTGGATGTGGAGAAACTGGAACCCTGTGAACTGTGTTAATAATGCACCATTTTGTGGTGCAACCACTATGGAAAAGTGTGGCATTTCCTGAACAAATCAAAAATACAATATGATGAACATGATCCAGCAATCCCACTTCTGGGTTGATGCCCAGGAGATGTAAAATCGGGGACTCAATATACATTTCTACACTCAAGCTAACAGTAGCATAATTCACAGTAGCTGAGAGGTAGAAGCAGCACACATGTCCACTGACAGATGTACAGTGGACTATTATTCAGCCTTCGAAAGGAAGGCTGTTCTGACCCATTCTGCAACATGGCTGCACCTTGAGGACATCATGCTAAGTGAAAGCGACCAGTCACAAAAGAACAGATACTGTACAATGCCACTCACACGAGGTAAGTCTGGTGTCACATTCACAGAGACAGAAAGCAGAATACTGGGACCAGGGAATGCAGGGGAGGCCTGGGCAGTTGGTATTTAATGGGGACAGGGTTTCAGTTTGGGAATGAAAAAGTTTTGAAGATGGAGGGTGTAACCGTTGCACCATGATGTGAATACACTTGATATCACTAATTATACATTTGAAAACTGTGAAAATGGTAAACTTCATGTTATGTGTATTTTACTACAATTATTTTGAAAATAAGACGTGGCAACCTGAAGTTTTTTGAGGAGCATGACTCCCAGAGCCCACAGTGGCAGCAAGAGTGGTTTATCAACAGTAGCTGACAGAAACCTACAGGAACTCTGACAACGCAAAAGAGTTCCTAATTAATGACTTTCTTAATTTCCTTAAATATAAAATATCCCAAAATAGAACTAATAATGGACATAGGGATCTGTTTTTAAAGGGACTTTGTACAAAGGAGCTTCTCCATGACTGCCTGAGGGTAAACCAGACCTACTAGTATGTTATAAATTCTTCTTTTGGGTGCTGTTTTAACTAGATAACAGAAGGCTATTGAGTCTTTGTTTACCAAGAGATTACACGTTCTGACTTTATACTGCATGTTTTATTAAAAGTAAGAGGTGTGGCATTCTATATCAAATAAAATGCTGCTTCCTTCACAAACATATATTTACGCTTTTTCAAACTAACATATTTTAAGGCCAATATGCAAAACACCTGTCTGCATATAAAGCTTAAAGTATTAATACCACATAGAGTTCCTTACCTTTAGGTGGCTCCTTGGATATCCATATGTCTGTGAGACCAACCAGAACCTTTCTTGATGGAATTCTGTTGATAGCTTCAAAGATGCAAACACTTGACTGAATTCAATAACTACATTTTTTTCCTCTTCCACCAGATGTGACCACTCTAGAGAAGAACAAAAAGGCAGAATGATGAGGCTGATATTCATAATAAAAGCAAACCCCTACCTGAGGCATGTGATTGTCAGGTCTTTAACACATCTGCTGCAAGTAGGCAATGAGGCCAGGCTGGGTACACAGACACATGGAGATGATGAGACACATGGAGATGAGACACTTGATGACGAAACATATGGAGATGAGACACACGGAAATGAGACACA
This sequence comes from Cacajao melanocephalus, assembly GCA_963573385.1. Classification (NCBI taxonomy): domain Eukaryota; kingdom Metazoa; phylum Chordata; class Mammalia; order Primates; family Pitheciidae; genus Cacajao; species Cacajao melanocephalus. The sequence continues at coordinate 17,381 of CAUYLG010027767.1, read as the reverse complement.
AGAGATGATGAGATACATGGAGATGAGATACATGGGGAAGAGATGCATGGAGATGACACACATGGAGATGATGAGATGCATAGGGATGAGACACATGGAGATGAAACACATGAAGATGGTGAGACACGGAGCTGAGACGCATGGGGATGAAACATATGCAGATGAGACACATGGAGATGAAACACAGCAGATGATGAGACCTATGAAGATGAGAAGCATGGACATGAGATGCATAGAGATGAGACACATGGAGATGTTGAGATGCATGGAGATGACAGGCATGGGGATCATGAGACACCTGGATATGGTGAGACACGGAGGCGATGAGACACATGGAGGTGATCAGTCTCATGGAGGTGATGAGATCTGTGGGGGTGATGAGATCCATGGGGATAATGAGACACATGGAGCTGAGACACAGAGAGGTGATGAGACACACGGAAGTGATGAGACATGTGGAGGTGATGAGACTCATGGAAATGATGAGACACATGGAGGTGATGAGACTCATGGAAGTGATGAGACTCATGGAGGTGATGAGACTCATGGAGGTGATGAGACACATGGAGGTGATGAGATTCATGGAGGTGATGAGACACACGGAAGTGATGAGACTCATGGAAGTAGCAACAACCACTTCATATCACACCCAATTAATTTCCAAGAAATTATTCCTTATAGAAAAACCTTTTAAGAAAATTAATGAAATTATTCTTTGTAATATAAAAATACACAAAACTAGAAATATATGCTTATAAAAGTAGGGGAAAGAGTCATTTTTATGACTGAGTCTACAAAGTATTAAGATTATAAAATACATAGAGACAAATTACAGAAGCATACATGATGTATCTGCACATGTATTTCATAGCTTATATCACCAGCAGGTTGTCGTGTGTGTTTGTATTTTTGTCCTTCTCAGTTCAAAGGATAGTAAATAAGTTATGGCAATTTCCACATAAAAGGTTTTATAAGAGCATGTTATTTACTAATTAAAAAGCAAAACACAATGCAACATCTTGAGTAAGAATTTAAAATTTTTATTTGTTATAGGTATAAAGCAACATCCAAAATGGTGTTTAAAATGGGGCTTATGTATAAATCTCTATGATTAATATTTATATAGTAGTCACAGTTATTTCCAACACATTCTGAGGTATTACTAAATTGACTAAGAAAGGTTGGGATAGCGTTCGAGATAGTGGTTTTATAAAAATTCAAGTTAATTCTCACCATTTGAAAAATACCAAATAGACAAATTTAAATAAATCTTATAAATAAACCAACATAAAGCAAAACAAGAGATTGAGAATTAGGATTGGACATTAATGATCAAAGCCATTCTAGCTAATATACTGCTGATACTATGCTAAAACAATCACAATATTTTGCTTTCATTAAATATTATTACGTTAATTTACACAATGAGTTATTCTACTGGTAATCTTAAAAATTCATCTCTATCACTTTGAGCTTTTTAGAATGTTCTATAGATTCATCACATTGCCCATCACTGTTTTGGGAAAAGCGTTTTTTCTATTCCTCAGTGTTCATGAAAGGTAGCAGGGAAGAAGACCTGGAGTCCGTCAAGCCACGCTTGCGGGAGCAGCCACAGTTCCGGGCCCTCCATGGCAGGTATGACTGACCATTGTCAGGAGAGAGACAGGTTTTTCATTAAAGTGATAAGCATCTACGAAACAGAATTTAGTGGACAAAATTATAGGTTTTATTTGGAGTGTGCTCTCTTCTCCATGTGCACATTCACCAATCATGGGGTCGGAAGTGCCCTTCCCATTCCCAGGTGAAACAGTGAAGCTCCTTCAGCCTCTCATCAGCACTGCTCATCCAAATATCCCAGTGCGGGTCCTCTGGGCTCCTTTCCTGGGTCCCTTGGGCTCTCAGGGAGCGAGGACACACCCTCACAAACATAAGAACCCCTCTCGGAGGAGGGGAGTTAGTTAGAGTAATTGCTGGGGGTGAGACTACCTCTGTTCCAAGACGTATTTCCATCTGGGAGTCACTTACAAGATGAATATTTAAAAGCCACTGACAGATGGAGTACAGGGTAAATGCCCTTGCAGGGTGTAGGATGCTGTTTAATAAATGTGTGTGTATGTACACACACACACTCAGTGTGCTTTTAACAACAGGGCCTCGCTAGGGAAAGATTCACAGGACAATCAGCTAATGAGTGAGTGAATCTGTGACCTGCTTTTCCCAGTTCTTCAGGTGCAGTAGGAAGGAATATGCACCTACAGTTCTGGCTGCTCACAGTTCCCCGTCACAGACGCTGCTTGTGATCATTGGTAATGGAATTCCCAGGATGAGCTCTTAATCGGCGTGTTTAGCAGGCAGCTTAGCTGCAAAACAAAAATAACACCAGCCAGGAGGGAGCTCCTTGGGGTTCTCAGGCACACTCTGTCCTCAGCCAAAGCTTTGCTGTCCTTTCTCCTCATCCACCCTTCCTCTAATTTCCCAAATGAGAATTAGTGTTTTTTTCTTTATGGTATTTGTCATTATCCAAGATTATAATTATGCAGATTTTGGTTTTAAACTGTTTTGAGGTAACTGTAGATTCACCTGCAGTTGGAAGAAATAATACAGAAATCCCATGCACCCGTGTCTCAGTGTCCTCCAATAATAACATTCTTCAGAACCTTAGCACATACTCGCAGGAAGAATGACATTGATTCATCCCACTGATGTGCAGATTTCCTACTTCCTCTTGTGTTCACTTATGCGTGTGCGTTTAATTCTGTGCAATTTTAGCACCAGTGTAGGTTTCTGTCTATGACCACAGTCAATATGCCGATAACCATCACTGAAGGAGCAAGCGTTCCTCTGTGCCCTTTTATAGCCTTGCCCATGTTCTGCCCCTTTCATTTACAAGACTACCCTCTTCCCTTTCATAGCCATGTGCAGCCTTTTCCTGTTTATAGCCACGCCCACTCCCTGCTCTTTCATAGCCACACTCAGCCTTTTCCTGTTCATAGCCACGCCCACCCTTTCTTTCATAACCATGCCCACTCCATTGTCTTTCATTGCCACGTCCATGCCCCTTCCAGTTAACAGCTATGCCCACTTCCGCCTTTTCACAGCCATGCCCACCTTCTTCATTTTCATAGCCAAGCCTAGCCCCTTCCCTTTCAGAGCCAACTCTCCTGCCCTGAACCCCTGGCAACCCCTCATCAGTGTTTCTATGATTTTGTCATTTCAAGAATGTTCTATAAATGAAGTCATATGCTGTACAAAGTTTGCAGATTGGCTTTTCTTATTCAGCATAATTCTCTGGAGCTTCCAGCTGGGTTGTATCAATAATTCTTTCTCATGGCTGAGTAGTATTCCATGGTATGGCTGGACACAGTTTAATTCTTCATGCTTTGGAGGCCAGCTGGGCTGTTTCTGGTTTTTGGCTACCATGAATAAAGCTTCTGTTAAGACGTGTGTACAGGTTTTACTGTGAATGTACATTTTCATCTCTCTGGGATTAATGCCTGAGAGTAGGATAGCTGGGTCGTATGACAATTGCACGGCTAGCTTTAAAAGAAAATTCCACACTGGTTTCAGAGCGGCCGTACCATTCGATTTGCCACAATCGATGCACCAGTGATTCAGCTTCTCCACCTCTTAGTCAAAATTTGGTATTGTAGTTGTTTTATGTTGGTCATTCGAGGTAGGTAGTGACAGCTCACTGTGGTGTTAACTTGCATTTGCCTCATAGTTGATGGAATTAAATATCTTTTCATGTGCATTTGAATTTCATCTTTAGTGAACTATCTGCCCATTTGCCCAGTTTCTTACTATATTGTTTTAAATCGTTGAATTTGAGACTTCATTGTATATTCTAGATATTCTTTGTTGAATATTTGATTTATAAATATTTTTGCTACTTTGTTGCTTTTCATTATCTTAACTGGGTATTTTGTAGAGCAAAAGTTTTAATTTTAATGGCATCCAATCCATCAATTTTCCCTTGTGGATTATGTGTATGTGTGTGTGTGTGTGTGTGTGTGTACGTATATATCTGTTTATGCATTTATGTTCTATCTTCCCCCACTGAAAAGCTACAAGCTACATTCCATTATGGTAGACACTTTGCTATCTTATTTCTAAATCACAAGAGTCTACAATTGTGCCTGGCACACACTAATGATCAACAAATTCATATTGAATGAATAAATAAATGAATAAACACTAGTTCATTAGGTAAAAACCATTTTAAGTAACTCTCTTTTCTAACACTGGGGAATGATAACAATAGCAAAAATGACATATTAACATTCTGCAAAATGACTTTAAATCCATTCTTCTCTTGTGGTTTTCATAATTCCCTGTGGGGAGGACAGTTCAGGAATGATTCCTCTACTTCAGAGATGGGCCCAGGATGTGAGGCTCGCTCTCAGTGACATCTGCATCTTGTTTCCACTCTAGTATGCTGCTGCCCAGGATTCCCTCAATATTTAGAAGTGATTGAGGATGATTAAGGAAAGAATTAATTCATACGGGAGCAACAAAACTATAGCTCATACTACCTTAAAGTGGAATACGAACTGAAATCATACCAAGTGTGATTGCAGCTGATATAAACTCAACGACAATTGAGTCATGTCTGCTGTTTGACGGAAAGAGGAATTCCCTCAATCTTATAGACACAGTGGTCTTACAAACCCCCTAAAGGCCTGTGTACCACCCACACTGGCGGGAACCGAGTGGCCCTCCCCATTTCTCTGAACAAAGGGTGCCTGGCCCAGTGGGCCTGCAGCAGCCATAGCATCCCCGCTTGTTACTCTAGGTGAGGGCATCAAAGACGTCACAAGCGCTTTTCACAGGATTGTTTTATTGTTTCCAGTGGCTTTCCATGAAAGCACATGCAGTCTTGTCCCAGGCAACACAAAACAGCCATGCAGGGCACCACAGTGAGCACCCAGTGGTCTTACTCTCCGTTCGTGTTGAGCAGAACCCCCAGAGCCAGTGGATTGCTCAGTGCTGGGGACACTTCATCCCTGCTGAGGGTGGACTTGTGCTGCGGGTTCTCCCCACAGTCCCCGCAAGAGGCCTCATACCGAAGCATGAAGGGGTGCAGGGCTGCTGTTCAGCAGGGGCACGTAAGGCCTGGGTGACATTTCTATGAAAAAATAATCTCTCAAAATGCATAATAATGTCTGTGTCTTCTTAGGCTCTCTACCTTTCAGAATCATTGTATTTAAAAAAAGGAAGGATAAGGAAAAAGCCTCAGTAGAGAAAAATCGGTCTATATAGATAATTACAAACTGACGATTGTCACCGAAACTGTGGTGGGTTTTCTAGAAAGAGCTCTGCAGGAAGCCTTGGAGGCTGAGCACACCTTGTGTTATGGTTTTCTCTTGACTGTCACAGAATTTAGCATAGCATGCTGTAATTGTAGATCTCCTAAGCAGCACCCTGACCCCACCACGAGCTCTTCAGGGAAGGGGTCAGAGTCTGTTAGACTCTAAACCCCAGAACTGGTCCACCGCAGACCTGGAACAGGTGCAGAACCGAAGCTTGCTCAATTTCATGAGTGAACCAAAGACGAACTAAACTAATAAATCTCTATCTGTCATCTCATGGCCAGCCACAACACCTAGGCACATCAGATAGCGTGGCAGCGAGGAAGGACTGCCGCTTCAGGGTCACACACTCCCTGCTCTTCACTTTGGGACCATAGGGTCCCTTTCTCAGGAACTTAGCCCCTTTCTTCATTTTTGCATTGTATAGGACAAATAAGTGATTGTAAAAACTCAGTTGTAGATCAATGAATTATTCATAGCTGTATTATAAAATTCATTTTAATTTTATCATTAATATTCATGATATATGGAAAAGATTTTTACTTTCCCCCTTTAACAAGGGTACTTGCTGTTTAATTTATTTTAAATTATGTAGTGAATAAAAATCATTATTTGCCCAAAAATTTGAGAATGATCTATTACTTTATGTTTAGTTCTTTAGACTGATTATATATTAAGAGACAGATTGAAATTTAATGATATGATATATCCTGTAATGAAAAGTAGGCACAAAACATAAAATGACCTTCTGTTTGAAATTTTTGCATTTAACACTAAAGAAAGCCAAACTTATTTACTTTCTCTCTTCTTCCTTCCCTCCTTGTCTCCCCTTCCTTCCTTCCCTCCTTCCTTCCTTCCTTCCCTCCTTCCTTCCTTCCCTCCCTCCTTCCCTCCCTCCCTCCTTCCCTCCCTCCCTCCTTCCTTCCTTCCATCCTTCCTTCCTTCCCTCCTTCCTTCCTTCCATCCTTCCTTCCTTCCCTCCTTCCTTCCCTCCCGCATTTCCTCCTTCCTCTCTCTCCCTCTGTTCTCCTTTCCTTTCCTTTGCCTCTTGCTTTCTCTTTCTTTACTTTCTCCTCCTTTTTTTTGATTCTTAAAAAAGTTTGTTACCAAATGATGAGGTAGAAGACAACATTCCAGGCTGATATTTGTAAGCACTTCTCCATATATAATGTATTATAAATAGTTATCTTTATTTATAATTTGGTTATATATTTTACTGTAAATTGTTTTTCCTTTTAACCTTTAAAGAATTGGAGAAATTGTGATCTGCAGCGGAAGGGTTTTGATTAACTGATGTGACTTAGAGAGTGGGCACAGGTAATTCTGAGGCAGATTTGGTCCTTGCGAGTTTATTCTCAGGGTTCCTATGCTTCTTGTTTCACTAGTGGCTCATTGTGAACGTGTGGCTTAACTCGCCCACGGCCCTGCATTAGGGAGCTGTGGACCCTGCAGGCTGGCTGTGGGGGCTGCAGTGGCTGAGGGGGCAGAGCTGAGTCACAGGGTTGGCAGCATAGGGGCTTGGCCTCTGGTGACCACGAGAGCTGCCAGCAAGCTAGAGTCTCATTTGGAACCCCTCTAAGCAGTTCTATTTGTAATGAAAACTATGTTTGAGCTGTTCAGTTTTAAATACAGAAGTTGAAACAGCTGTGTTTAGCACCTTTGTTCACATAGACCCCCTTGCAACAACCTTGAGAACCCCAGGGAATTTGTCAATGTCAAGAAGGACATTTTGTCAGTTACCAAGTGTGTTTATTATCAGAGGGTTGGAGGGAGGAGGGACGCTGAAGGACTCTGATGCCCTCTTTCTCCAAAGATGAAATGCGCAACTGCACACTCAGTCACTTCAGCTCCCTGTCACCCGGTGGAGCCGAGATACCTGGATTCCGGGAAATTCTTCCTCCTGGTCCCTGAGAGATTCTGCAGCCCAGCTCCAGACTGCTTGTGGTCTGACGGCTGCGACTGTCAGCCATCACAGTGAGCAACAGGAAGACAAAGTCTTTAAAAAGGTGACGTGTGATCTCATCAACATCATACACGCGCATGGTTTAGGGGTAAAATACTACTACCTGGCTCATTATGAAAACGATGCTCCCAGATACCACCCCCATCTTACTTCCAGCTCCCCAGAGGGAAAGCTTTCAAGGCTTCTAGCCAGTTCTTTTGGCCTTTGCCTTCAGACACTAAGTGAATGCTTCTATACTGCAGGGTGCTGCGTGGTTTCCCGTCATGAATGCATCTCTACCACAGGGGGCTGCAGGGTTTCCTACCATGAAATATTGAACTTCCATGTCCTGTCTGGGGGAACAGGGAGGTGTGTTATCGTGCTCCATGCCCAAGCCCTTCTCACAATTTCTGCCCCCAGCATGGTTGTACTGGGCTATACATTAGATTATTAGCTAATGCTTTACTGTCCTAACTACAAAGACACTATTGCCAGATGAAGCACACGTGAATGCGATGTTCCTTATCCACACAATTAATAATTATCCACCCGCAATTAATAATTGTGTCAGTGCACACACATGCTGCTCTCCTGTGTACTTATCATGACTCCATCCCAAACTCCCAATCCCAACGTAGGGAAAAACAGCTTAGGTGTTCTGCATAATGTCTCAGGGACTTGTCTGTGTCCTCCCATCTGGCCTGGTCCACACTGCTTCTCTTGAAACTGGGGTTGTGATGACGTCCCTTGGACATCACCAGGTCCCTTCCCCATCTCTTGTAATCTCTCTCCTCTTTGCTGCATCCCTGTCTTCCTCTGTCTTGATTTACTTGTCGTTGGGTTTTGTTTGATTGTTTGTTTATTTTTGGTGGAAGACATAATCCCACAGCTTCCTACGGAAAGGTTGTTGGGAGATTTTTTGAAAATGATTCCTAAATGTTAACATGTCTATTTCTGTCTTGACACCCAACTAATATTTGTCTGAGTGAAACAGTCTAGATTAGAAATAACTTCCCTGGAGGTCTGATGGAGTTTCTCCTGTGTCTTCTCACCTTTTGAGGATTGTCTGAATCCTTTCCCCTAGATCCCCGTACCCAGAGTCATCATACGTTTCTCTTTGCTTCTAGTGTTTTAGTTTTTCCCCAGGACGAGGGGGTGTGGAGCTCTGTTTTCTCCCATCGTATGACGGATCCTGCGGCTCCTCCAGGGCCATCGCCTTTCCTGTTTTTTTCAGTGGTTGCTTTCTCTCCATTTTCTCTGATCTCTTTCTGGAACTTACACAATTCAGCCAGTGGTCCCGCAGGGGCTGGACAGGCCCTCTACTCTTATTTCCATCCCTTTGCCTTTTGCTTTTAATCATGTTTCCTCTACTTTACCTTCTCGTCTTTCTTGTGAGATTTTTAAAATTTAAATGTCAACACTTGTCTTTAAATTTCTAAGTGATCTCTTATTCAACTCATCTTCTCCCTCTTCTACTTAAAATAAATCTGTCCTCGTACCGCAGACCCAGTGCAGCTTCTCTCCTGTGACACAGACAAAGTCAATGCTCACTTCTTTGTTTCTCTTAAACAGTCTTTGTTTTCTTTTTGTGTGTTTGTTTGGGTTCTTCTCATATTAGAGGGCTTGCACGAACACCTGGAGATCTTCATCATCTGTTCATATTTAACAGGGCAGCATTAGAAAGTCTTGGAAAACCTTTTCACATGGGCGGGGCCTCCTGAGCCATGGGGGGGCTTTGTGTGCTTTGCCTGGGTTCCTTACTGGGGTGCCCTTGCCCCCAGAGCATAGAGCCAAGAACTGGATTCTGAGCCAGATGACATGAACTTGGATTTTAAAAAAGGACACGTTTCCTCGATAATTCCTAGCATATCTCTACAGGTCTCCTTGCTCAAGACTTTCTGTACTCAAGATGTTAACACTAGATATTCATGCCATGAGATCGGGCACATAATCTCTAGAAATTTAAGGTAGAGAGCCTTCAACAAATAGTTGTTTAATGTCGATTATTTAAAGCTAAGCTTTTTAGACACACAAGTCAGTTTGTATATAATATCTGGATTCTTTAAGTTTTGACAGCAGAATTGAGGAGGGGAGAAGCCCAGAGAAAGGGGCTATGGAAAACGGCAGTGTAAAACCACCTAGGACGGGCAGGCTCCACATTATTTCTCTTCATTCACAGACGTTACTTGAGGCAAACACACGGTCAGTGCCTAGACCTGGTGGACTCGGAGCCAGCTCATGTCCTAGCTTCAGACTCCCTGGGTTCCCCGCTTGGGAGACTGTGTCTTAACCACAGGTGAAATGGAGTCCACACCATTCCAGCAAGGTTTGAGGATTTCCAGTTGTTAACAGGACAGAAGTTGGCCAGGAGAACACGGGGAAGTGACATTTTTGAGATAGATGGAGGGAAGCACTCCAACCTTCTGACGCAGAGATGTGGTGTAGGTTTCCCAGGAGATAAAAATGCGATGAACACATCAAAGACATAATTGTCCTCACCTTCCTGAAGGAGAATAAAAGGATCTGTGTACAGAGAGGAGACTTTAAGATACCGCTCAGGGAGTTTTTCATGATTTTTTCACGCAATAATCTATAAAATTCTGAATCACAGACAATGTAAGTTCTTGACAATCTTAAGCTGTTTAGTTGAAATCATTGAGAATGTTATGAAACACGTAACCTATCTAATGGAATTAATGTAAAAAAAGATAAATATTTCTATTCTAGTGAAATAAATACATTTCAGAGAAATTTGTTGGAAAGTAAAAATTTTCAATGGAATAACTCTTTCAAATTTATTTTCATTATAAAATATGAAGTGATTCCTGACTTGATTACATCACAGTAATAAAGTCAAAATGACAAAATGAGTGTATGACCAAGCGCAGTGACTCTCATGCCTGCCTGAAATCCCAGCACTTTGAGAGGCTAAGTTGGGAAGATCACTTGAGACCAAGAGTTGGAGACCAGCCTAGGAAACATAGGGAGAACCCATCTCTAGAAAAATAAAAATGGCAGCCAGTCTTGCTGGCACACGCCTGTGGTCCCAGCTGCTTAAGATGCTGAGGTGAGAGCATCACTTGGGCCCAGGAGATGGAGGCTGCAGTGAGCCGTAATCATGCCACTGCACTCCAGCCTGGGCTACAGGGCAAGACCCTGCTTCAAAAAAAGAAAACAAAAAAATGAAGGGTACTACTAAAACCTCATCACATTACAGTAGTATAGTTGTAGCTACACTATCCAAATTAAAGATTAACAAAAACTTTAATTATAATATTCAAAATTAATGGCTACCTACAAAGCCACAAATATATTCAAAGTTAGAATTTATAGCAATATTAAAACCTTGACAGCACGTCTCCTCCCTCACCTTGCTGGATGCATTAATCCTTTCAAAGAGGCAGGCCTTCCCAGAGTAATTGCACTTTGATTAAATTGATCACCTGCCTCAAACTGCTCGTCATTTCAAACTCTTCATCTCGAGTAGCCATTTTAATCATCCTCCCCTAACCTGAAATGACCAGCCTCAGTAACCTGGCATCGTTTCCCGTAAGGTTCTGAAAAGAGACACCATGTCCACCCCACGCTTCTCAGTGAGCGTCTTGCTTTCTTACAATGCATTTGCTCTCAGAACAGCAGAGGGTCTCCGTGCTGCCTCCCATTCCAATACGACCATGTGTATTTTTTACCTACTTGGAGCAGATGACACTTTTCAATTAACTTACAAAAATGCTGCTTATTTTGGAACTTAATGATTTCCTGGGGCATATCAATCTCTCTCTCTTACACACGCACACACACACACACGCACACACAGCATCTAGAATCAAAGTTGGAAGTTAAAGTAGAAAGAAGAGATTAGGCAGAAAATAACAGCAAGAAAAGTAAAATTCTGATGTTTTCCAGGAATGATTTATCCTTTTGCAAAAAAACAAAAAGTGTGTCTTCCTGTCTCCTTTCGTCCTGACGTTTTTCACACCAGCCCATCCCACTAAATGTTTAAATTTTATTCATTTAAAAACGCCCAGCTCAAATACCTTCTTTCAATTTCCAAAAAAGTAATCTATATTCCTTAAATATCAAACATTTTAAACTTCTTCTAATGTGGCACCAGAATTATATCTCATCTGAGGTTAGGGCCACACCCTACTTCTCTTATTAAACTGGATATTTATGGTCAAGATCAGCACAGAGAAACGATAATGATAACAGAAAAGCTCATATGTCCTTGCTGGGCACCGGGTGTGTTCCAAGAACTTTATAAACATGAATTCTTGTAAACCTCAGCACAACTTCCAGTGAGACAGGAACCCCTGGCATCTCCGTCTTCAGGAACGCAGACCCTGAAGAACAGCCTCGCCTCTTCTCTGCTGTGTGATCACAGGTACTCATTTGGCCTTTGTGAACCCCAGTGTCCTCATCATTAAAATAGCATGGTTCATAAATATTCTTGTACATTTATTGTGAATTTAATTATTATTTGTTTCTCAATTTTACCAAAGTGCTGAGCTACAAACTACTGATTCTACAGCAAGATCAATTCCAGGAGGGGTGATGGGGCAATCCCAAGAAATGAAAACAGGGGTGGGGCGTGGAGAGGAATGAAAGGTGACCTGGTCAGGGGCAGTGGCTGCCCCTTGCAAGTGTGGGTGAAAGGAGAAAAGTTGCTGCTGGGGTCCTGCCCTTGCTTTTCTCCATCCTGTCCTCAAAAGAACTGACTATCTGGAGCAGATGGCAGCACTCAGGAAGCAGTGGCAGCCAGGGTCAGTCAGTGTCATTGCAGAGGAGTCATTCAAAATAGCGTTTACATCAGCCCAGAAAATACAAAGCCAGTAATACATTTAACAAAAGGTGTGTGATGCTTCCACCAGGAAAGTCACAAAACTTTATTAAGAAATGTTAAAGGAGGCCTGAATCAATGGAGAGGTGAATCACAACGTGATTACGAAAACTTAACATGGCAAGGGTCTCGATTCTCTCCAAATTAATAGATGATGCGATTTCAATTAAAATATCAAATGGGGTTTGTAAGGAGCTTGATATATATATACACGAAGAAGTAAAGGGTCGGAAATATCTCCAACATTTGTAAAATGAAGAAGCAGGAAAGGGGGGTTGCTCTACCTGACATTAAGACATTAAGACATTAAGAGTTATTCTGAAGCTGTAGTCATTAAATCCATGTGGTGTTGGCTTGGGATGCAGAAATTAATCTATAAAATAGAATTAAAAAACCCGTAAATAGGCCTATAAGTATTGCGTGGTGAGACTTTGGAATAGAGAAGGGATGCCACAGTATTTAAAAATATATATTCTTTAATAAATGGAATGAAAAAAATGACTATTGGCAAAAGATGAAGCTGTATTCTCACATCATGTGCAAAGAATACCTAAGATGGATGAAGAAGTTAAATATCAAAAACTAAGCCTTAAGTCTAGGCACAGTGACTCATGCCTGTAATCCCAGCACTTTGCGAGGCCAGGGCAGGATTGCTCGGCCCCGGGAGTTTGATACCAACCTGGGCAACATAGTGAGATCCTGTCTGTACACAAACAAAAACAAAAACATAAAACTAAACTTTAAAACTCTTCCTAGAAAACGTAGATGAATATGTATTTAGATCTTGGGGTAAGGAAAGATAAACAGGACCCCCATAGCATTGACTATAAAAGAAAAGATGAGTTAATTTGAAAATATTAATATTAAACATTTGTTTATCAAAAGACATCTTAAGGAAAGTGGAAGGTCAAATTACAACCTGGGAGAAGATATATTTTTGATTTATATGAAGAATATATGAAGCATTAAAGATAAGTAACAAAAGCATACTCAACACAATAACAGTGCAGAAAACGTTAAGCATTTCACAAGAGGGAATGCATACTATTATGGGAAAATAACCAACAATTATTTGTTAGAGAAACGCAAAGTAAGCCCTGATGAGATACTATTCCCCTACCATTTAATCACATTTTTTTTTGAAGTCTGACAATACCGAATGTTGGAGAGATAACAAGTGACAACTTCCTAGATGTTTAATTTCCTATCAAGATAATGGTGCTGGAGCCTGCTGACACGTGAAAGAACCTGAGAAATCTTCTGGTCCGGTGAACTTTATGTGGTGATAGCTGATGTGCCAGGGGTTTGGAGGAGATGCTTTAGAATCCGCATGGGGGAATGGGGGCATGAGCTGAGTCATGGGGAGCTCCTGCCCCCGCCGGCAGAGCCTCACTTGCACACACTTCCTAGAGGGCTTCCCCCAGCAGAAAGGAGAGTCCGAGGTTGCAGCAGCTGAAGCCTTCTCCAGGAAAGCACACTCGGTGCATACACAAGCAGGGAGGAGGTCACAGAGCAGGTCAGCCAAGGCAAGATGAGACTCTGGGCCCTCCCTGTCCTGAAACACAGGCCAGGTACCTTCCAGTTCACAACTGGCTTACTGCAAACGATCCATGGGAAGAGAGTAAACCACCTTCACTGCACATTTTATATCAGGTAAATTTCTAAAATGTCTTCATTTAAATCCGCAATAAAAATCGATGTATTACTCACTTTGTTAATAAACATATTGCTAAACAATTTACCTTAAGGGAAATATCTAAAGGATAATAGTATTTCCTTCACCTATAATGACACAAAATCATACAAAAGTAATCTAAAGATAAAATATGATTTTATTTTAATGATCCAACAGTAATATTGTTTTTTTTTTTGGACACTGACACCTGTGTTCTTTTTTTTTTTTATTGTGTATAAGTGCTAGTGTGTGGGGGAGAGATTGTGTGCTTGTGAGAGAGAGAGAGAGAGAGAGAGAGAGAGAGAGAGAGAGAAAGGGAGGGGAGAGTCAGTTACTTAACTATTATTACCTTTCCTTGGTGATAGGATGAGAACATTTTTCTCTATGAATCTAATTTAAAATTCATCTTATCTGAGGCCACAGGTGTTTGGAGTCTGTGGCTATTGGGGGGTGGCCTGGGGCTGGGGCAGATTAAAGCCTGGGGCTGCAGAGTAAAACTTTTAGAAAAACACATAAGGAGAAAACTCCTTGACATTGGTCTGAGCAATGATTTTTTGAATGTGACCCTAAAAGCCCAGTCAACAAAAGCAAAAATAGACAAGTGGATTGTATCACTAAGGTTCTGCAAAGCGAAGAAAGCAACCGACAGAGGGAAGAGACGGTGGACAGGATGGCTGAAACCTTTGCAAATCCTACACCTGGTAAGGCGTTAATACCCCACATATATGACAAACTCAAATAACTCTCAACAGAAACGAAACAAATAACCTGATTTTACTAATGGGCAAAGGGCCTGAATAGACATTTCTCTAAAGAAGACACAAAAATGGCCAACAGGTACATGCAACAATGCTCAGCATCACTAAGCATCATGGAAATGTGAATTAGAGCCACCGTGAAATATCCCCTCACACCTGGCTGTTTTAAAAAAGACAAAACACAAAAAGTATCGTGAAGATGTGGAGACAGAGGGCTCCAGACGCTGTTGTTGGGAATGGAAATAATGCAGCCAGTGCAGAGAAGAGTATGGGGCTTCCCCCAAAACCTCAATCTACAGCTCCCACATGACTCAGCCACCCCAGGACTGGGTGTACATCCAATCCAGAGGCTATGAAATCAGCATGTTGAAGAGATACAGGCTCCGCTATGTTCACTGCAGTACTATTCACAACAGCCAAGGAATGGAATGAAATCGAGCTAAGTGGCCACCAACAGATGAACAGATAAAGAAAATGTGATGTATACACACACACAGAATGGAATACTATTCATCCTTTAAAAATAAAAAGAAGGAAATCTTGTCATTTGCAACAATATGGATGATTCTAGAGGACATTATTCTAAGTGCAATAAGCCAGGCACAGAAGGACAGAGATACTGCATGGCCTCACTTATATGTGGATTCTAAAAGGGAGGAACTCACGGAAGCAGAGAGTGGATGGTGGTTACCAGGAGCCAGAGTGAGGGTCATGAAAAGGAGGAATGGGAGATGTTGGTCAAAGGGCATGATGTTCCAGCTGGACAGGACGAATGAGTCTGGAGACCTACTCCACAGCATGGTGACTATAATTAATAAGAATACATTACATTCTTGAAATTTGCTAATAGAGACTTTAAGTGTTCTCACCACACAAAAAAGGTAAGTATATGAGGTGATGGAGTTGTTGATTCGACTGACTTAATTACTTCACAACGTATACATGTGTCAAAACACCACATTATACACAAATAATATATTCAGTTTTTATTTGTCATTAAGCCGAGAAGAAATAAAACAAAAAGTCTACCTGACCTTTTTTGCTGTTCCATCTCTACTACATCCCCAAAACACAGGAAAAGCCTAATTTGAATAAGAGAGATTGGCTGTAATGGTAAATTTATCATTCTTACCCACTCTTGGCCAAAGAAAAGTTCACATTTCCTGTTAAGATAATCCACCCCACGTTTCCATGTTGCCATCACCCTGCTGTTTGTCCATCAGTCCAACTGTCTAATCTCCCACATTGCGACAATACCCCTCACCCCATGTGGAGGCTCTGTGCTGTGGGGTCACTCTGAGTGGAGGAAGATACTCTTGCTCCTCAGCTCACAGCCTTACAGGGGATGACCAGGTGCCCAAAGCAATGACAGGACACAAGAACTTCTAAACAAGTTCTTTCTGGCTTGAACTGAGATTTTACTTTTGTTGCAAACCCTTTTTGAGATTTAATGTTGACCCAATTCGCTTGATCCTGATGAGCAAGGTGAACCAACGACTGTATTTGTCTGGACAATGTTTATTGTGTCATGTATTCAGCAAATCCTGACGTATCTCTCAAACTCAAAATATTAGAGCAGCTAACATCACTCATAACAATTTATGTACTTGATAATAATTTTAAAAAGTCAATGATATAAATATTCATTTTAAGAAAAAGACAAAGGGCCATAACTGGACTGAGCATGGGACATCGATATCAGCTCCATGTACATCATTACTTATTTGAATATCCTTGGAAAAGCCGTTTAATATCCATTCAAATATTCATGTGTGGGCAGTGTCTATATACCTGCATTTGTAATGACCTATTTTGAAGATCAAATGAGATAAAAATTAAGAAAACACTTTAGAAAGAATGAGATGATACAAATACAAGGTAAGAATGATTATCCTAGTAGTTGTGTTAATAATAGTGGGGAAAGAGGATTTGGGGTGAAGTCTAAAAAATAAAAGAGAATGGAGCTATAGAATGCAATGTGCAGATAAATCCTGACCCTCTGGGGGCTTTCTGATTTATGCCATGGAAATAATAATGTTAATATGTAATAAAGCCTCACAAATCCTGACTAATTGGGGAAAAGCCAATTTGGAGTTCTGAAAGGTTTTAAAGAAATGTAGTTCTATTACCTTAAAATGAACATAGTAATATGAGCTACTGGTTAATAAAACTGTGCAGACCTCCATTAATAATTAGATTAGGATAATGTTTAATCATCACTGATTCATTACTTTGGTCAAATATCCACCAAATATTCGTGTGATCTACTATGAGCCCAGCAGGGGGGAAGAAAGAGAAAGCAAAGTGTGACTCTGCAGTCACCACGTTTACTGTCTGGAGGGTGATGTTGACAAATAAATGGATGAGTACCATACAATATGATAAATGTCTTTACAATACAGAGAAGCTCAGGACGCCATGGGCTTACCTGGGAAAGACAGAATTCTCAGTTTGAGGGGGCACTGATAAGAAATTTTAGAAGACAGTGTGGCGATTTCTCAAGGATCTAGAAATAAAAATTCCATTTGACCTAGCAATCCCATTACTGGGTATATAACCAAAGAACCCTAAATCATTCTACTATAAAGACACATGCACATGTATGTTCATTGCAGCCCTGTGTACAATAGCAAAGACCTGGAACCAACCCAAATACCCATCAATGACAGACTGGACAAAGAAAATGTGGCACACATACACCATGGAATACTATGCAGCCATAAAAATGATGAGTTTGTGTCCTTTGTAGGGACTTAGATCAATCTGAAAACCATCCTTCTCAGCAAACTGACACAAGAACAGAAAGCCAAACACCGCATGTTCTCACTCATAGGTGGGTGTTGAACAATGAGAACAC